>CM050419.1:10475257-10552757 GCA_027564155.1 Gymnocypris eckloni scoliostomus
GAGCAATTATTCCAGAGGGTGATTTTAAAATTGGTCCCCTGGCTCAAATTCTACAAAGAAAGTCCACAAATTCAACACAGAGTGTCAAAAACACTGTGTGACATTTCAGTTCAAAGCCGTGTTCCTTCCTCTGGTTCAGAATGGATTGTTATCGCACACAGTAACGCACCCTGTGATAATTATCATCAATAATTTATGCAGGCGGGCAGTGGATGGTGATTTTGAAATGGGGCTGCTGTCTGCAGTCGTGCTCTGGCTGCTCCTGCTCATTTAGCTGGCTTTAATGTGCCATCTACCATTATCTATATGAGTCTGCTGTGCTTGTTTTTCACCGCTGTAGTTTTGTGCAGAGGGGCAGTTTTTTTTCCTCTCCCTCCTTTCTCTCAGACTCTCTCTGGCTTGTGTTTTTCCTCTTTGTGTTTCCACGTCACCGCTGTTACTTCACTGTCCTCTGCTTGTTTCACGTTCTCTGTTCACACGATTACATGTAAAGCTACATTTAGAAAACAGTATGATGCTTTTACCATGTTTTTTGAACATACAACATACTAATACTATTATGTCCTTTGAGATATGTTTGAGTATTTTCTAAATACCATGGTATTTGATCAAAAATGATCAAAAGTAATATAATATAATATAATATTGACTTTAAAATACAATGTAATTATGGAAATGAGATAAAGTAGGAATTAAATGAAGATTTATTTTAGATTTTTTTTTCAAATCTGACAAACAATTGAAACGTCTAGGTTACGTACGTAACCCCCGTTCCCTGATGGAGGGAACGGAGACGTTATGTCGTGACGACATAGGGGATTTACCTGGAAGCCCCGAACATCTCTGACTAAGAGAAAACGCCAATGAAATTGGCTAGTGGATTTTGCATACCTGAGCCACTCCCGTGCATACGGGCATAAAAGGCGACAGGTGCATCCACTCATTAGGTTTTACGCTGAGGAGCCGAGACGAGTCCCTGGCAACCAGCGATGGTTCAAGATTGTGGCATGGGGACATCGCCTCCGTTCCCTCCATCAGGGAACGGGGTTACGTGACGTAACCCAGACGCCCCTATCTGTCGGTCACTACGAGTTATGTCGTGACGACATAGGGGTCCTATGGAAAGCGCCACAAGCTGAACTCCGTCACAACCTTGTGGCATGCAGATGTTGACAAGCGAGTGCGTGACAGACAAATGCCATGCAAGAGGTTGCAACCTTCCTACCGCTCCAGTGCAAATCCGCTAACCTTGGTGCCCACCGGGACCACTGAGTACATCGCTGCTGGAGATAGCCAAGCCGCTGTTCCTTTCACCACGGAATCGGAAGGGATTTCGACCTTCAGTGAAAGACAGCTTCAGGTCTTTCCTATTTGTTGTTACAGCTTGTTGTAACGGCAGGGAAGCGAGCCCTTCCATAGAAGGGCGCTACGGAGGCCACATCCTGCCCGAAGGGAGGTAACATGTGGAGACACTGATATGGACTGGCCCAGGCTTGGGGCAGTACTACATACGACTGGACTCTGGGGCAGATCCTACCTAGGAGTAGGGAGGAGGGCTGCCAGCAGAACCTGACAGAAGCTCTGTCACAGGGAAGACACGGGTTTACCATGAGGGAAACCTTCCCGTGGAAGAATACACATATGGGATTACCCGGGGAATCAGGCCATACGGACACCAGCCCAGTACAGGGACTGACCGGAGACCCGGGCGAGCTAACACCAGTACTGGGCCTGGCGTCAGACTGCTCCGCCCAGTCTGACTGCCGGGGTGCTTGGAGGATTCCACCAGGGTTCACCGTCCGGGAACTGAACTGGGGAGAAAAGGCCGTATCCCGGGTGAGGGGAATGGCGCAGCAAGCGTGACACCGCCAGTTCTTCTCGCCCATTACTTACCCAATACACGGGAAGAAACTGGCTCAACGCGAAGATTGTAGAATCTTGCGAAGGTGTTCGGTGTCGCCCAGCCCGCAGCTCTGCAGATGTCTGCCAAAGAGGCACCGTGCGCCAACGCATGGGAGGAGGCAACACTCCTGGTGGAGTGAGCCCTCACCCCAGGGGCATGGCTCGCCTTGCGACTGGTACGCCAAGGCGGCGGCCTCCACTGTCCAGTGGGCCAACCTCTGTTTGGAGACAGCCTTCCCTTTCTGCTGCCCTCCGTGGCAGACAAAGAGCTGCTCGGAGCTTCTGACGCCCGGTGCGGGTCACGATATGCGCAATGCTCTTACGGGACACAGCAACGCTAAGGCTGGATCTGCCTCCTCCGAGGGCAGTGCTTGCAGGTTCACCACCTGATCGCGGAAGGGCGTGGTGGGAACCTTGGGCACGTATCCAGGCCGGGGTCTCAAGACAACGTGAGAGTAGACCGGCCCGAACACAAGGCACTCTTCGCCACCGAAAACGCCTGGAGGTCCCCGACCCGCTTGATGGAAGTGAGCGGGTCAGGAGCGCTGTCTTAAGAGACAGGAACTTCAGCTCGACTGAGTCCAGCGGCTCAAAGGGGCCCCTCTGAAGTCCAGCCAGGACGACAGAGAGGTCCCAAGAGGGCACAAGGGAGGCCTGGAGGATTCATCCTCCTGGCCCCTTCAGGAACCTCACGATGAGATCATGCTTTCCCAGGGACCGGCCGTCCACTGCATCGTGGTGAGCCGCAATAGCGGCTACATACACTTTCAAGGTGGAGGGTGACAGCCTACGCTCCAACCTTTCTTGCAGGAAAGAAAGCACTACTCCAATCGTGCATCTTCGGGGGTCTTCTTGCCGAGAAGAACACCAGGTCGCGAACAGACTCCATTTCAGTGTGTAGGTTTGCCTTGTTGAAGGAGCCCTAGCCTGAATGATCACCACCGGTGGTAGACCACTCAAGTCTGCCACGTCCCGTCCAGGAGCCACACATGGAGGTTCCATAGATCTGGACGCGGGTGCCATATGGTGCCAAGCCCCTGAGAAAGGAGGTCCTTCCTCAGAGGAATGCGCCAGGAGGTACTGTCGCGAGGAAATGAGTTCGGGAAACCAGGTCCGGGTGGGCCAATGGGGCGCAACCAGCAGGACCTGCTCCTCGTCCTCCCTGAGCTTGCACAGTGTCTGTGCGAGTAGGCTCACTGGGGGAACGCATACTTGCGTAAGGCCAGAGGCCAGCTGTGTGCCAGTGCGTCTGTGCCGAGGGGGCCCTCGGTCAGGGAGAAGTACAGCTGGCAGTGGGAGGACTCGGGGGAGGCAAACAGGTCTACCTGAGCTTCCCCGAATCGACTCCAGATCAGCCGGATCGTCTCGGGATGGAGTCGCCATTCTCCGGGGAACGTGAGCTGTCGTGAGAGCGTGTCGGCCGCACGATTGAGCTGCCCCGGGATGTGAACAGCACGCAGTGACTTGAACTGCGTG
The DNA here is from genome assembly GCA_027564155.1 of Gymnocypris eckloni scoliostomus. Lineage (NCBI taxonomy): Eukaryota > Metazoa > Chordata > Actinopteri > Cypriniformes > Cyprinidae > Gymnocypris > Gymnocypris eckloni. The sequence continues at coordinate 10,478,636 of CM050419.1, forward strand.
TGACTCCAGAGGAGGAGATGGCGGGCGAGCTGTGACATGCGGTGTGATCGTATACCCCCCAGCCGGTTGATATACGAGACCGCCGCAGTGTTGTCCGTGCGGACTAGCACGTGCTTGCCCAACAGCAGTGGCGGAACTGCCGCAAGATTAAATGCACTGCCCACAGCTCCAGGCAGTTGATGTGCCAAAGCAGTCGGGGCCGTGTCCAGAGCCCCGAGGCTGCCTGCCGTTGCATGTAGCGCCCCAGCCCGTGCTGGAGGCATCTGTTGTGACAACAGTATGCGGGACACTTGTTCTAGGGCACCCGGCCCGTGAAAGGCAAGGTCTGTCCAGGGGCTGAGGGAGCGGCGACACTGCTGGGAGATACCTACTCGCAGTGTACCGCGGCGCCATGCCCACCTCGGGACCCGGGAGTGTAGCCAGTGCTGAAGTGGTCTCATATGAAGCAATCCGAGCGGCGTGACTGCAGCTGCGGATGCCATATGCCCCAGGAGCCTCTGAAACTGTTTCAGTGGTACCACATTCCTGCCTCTGAAGGAACTCAGGCAGTTCAGCACTGCTTGGGCACGTTCCTCCGTGAGGCGTGCCATCATACTCACCGAGTCTAACTCCACACCGAGAAAAGAGATTCTCTGCACAGGGGAGAGCTTGCTCTTTTCCCAGTTGACCAAGCCCCAACTGGCTGAGGTGCCGGAGCACCAAGTCCCTGTGATCGCCCAACTGCTCTCTGGATTGGGCTATAATAAGCCAATCGTCGAGGTAGTTGAGGATCCTGACGCACACTTCCCGAACGGGTAAGGGCGCCCTCTACAACCTTCGTGAACACACGGGAGACAGGGAGAGCAAGGGAGGACCCTGTACTGCCATGCCCGACCTTCAAACGCAAACCGTAGAACGGTCTGTGTCGCGGAAGGATCGAAACGTGAAAGTAAGCATCCTTCAGGTCGATCGCTGCAAACCAATCCTGGGGCTGAATGCATTTGATCATGCGCCTGTCGTCAGCATCTTGAACGGGAGCTTGTGCAAAGCCCGGTTCAAGACTCGAGATCCAGGATTGGCCGAAGGCCACCACCTTCTTGGGCGATGAAGTAAGGGCTGTAAAACCCCTGCCTCATCTCGGCTGGAGGGACCGGCTCGATTGCATCCTTTGCCAGGAGGACTCGCGCCAAGACAGGGGCGTTCGAACTGCCACCGGCGTCTCGAGAACGCCGTTGAACTTGGGAGGTCGCCTGGCGAACTGAATCGTGGCGAGTCGTGTGCGTGCGTGAGCCAGCGAGACAGGCTGGGCAGCGTGAGCCACGCGCCGAACAGCCCTCCCTGGGAGATGGGGGCGTCGAGAAAGCGTGCCTTGTCGACGTCCTTCATCTCTGCCAGGTTGAGCCAGAGATGGCGCTCCTGGACCACCATGGTGGACATCGCCTTCCCGAGGGACCACGCCGTGACTTTCGTCGCTCGTAGAGCGAAGTCAGTCGCCGTGCGCAGCTCCTGCATCAACCCCGGGTCGGTACTACCCTCGTGCACCTGTTTGAGCGCCTTGGCTTGGTGAACCTGCAGGATAGCCATGGCGTGCAGGGTGGAGGCTGCCTGGCCCGCAGCACTGTAAGCTTTGGCCGCGAGAGCGGCTGTCAGCCTACAGGCCTTGGACGGGAGATGCGGACGGTTTCTCCAAGTGGCGGCGTTTCGTGGGCACAAGTGCACCGCGACCGCTCTCTCCACCTGGGGAATGCCCGCGTACCCCCTGGCCACTCCGCCATCGAGGGTAGTGAGGACGGAGGAGGCGGACGAGCGGCTTCTGGCCGTGAAAGGGGCCATCCACGAACTCGTCAGCTCCTCATGCACCTCCGGGAAGAAATACAGCGGGGCAGGGCGCGGTTGTGAGCCGCGCCCCGCTCCGAGAAACCAATCGTCCAGCCGCGAGGGCTCGGGACTGGGCGGTCTGTTGACCTCCAGCCCGATGCTCACGGCTGCCCGGGCAAGCATGGCCGTCAGCTCTGGGTCCGGTGCGGCGGTGGCGACAGTGAACAGCCCCACCGCACCTTCATCCTCAGAGGACGTGAACCCATCCCCCGATGCTGCGATCGACATCCTATCTACAGATGGCGCACCGAATGAAATGCTGGGCGCCCCGTGGGACAGACCAGCGAAATCACCCGGGAACCGGACGGGATGTTCGCTGCGTGAGGAGTAAGAGGTCTGTGGGGGCGTGCCCGGCGGAGAGGCTCTTACAGTAACCCTCAGATCTCCCAGGCGTCAGCGGCGATCCTCTGCTCGAGCCAGAGAGATCAGCACGGGTGGCGGCAGAGGGTGCCAATCCTTTCATTAAGGAAAGGCGAGATCGCAGCGAAATCATGCTCATACGCCCACAACAGACATGAGTCATCCACGAACGCAGCTTCAGCGTGTCGGCGCCCAGACACTGAAGACAACGATCGTGTCCGTCATCCGCAGACAGAAAACGACCGCAACCAGAAGGACATGGACGAAACGGCATCTTGAAAAGACGCGATCGTCCGTGATTTGCTCTTTTAGAATTTGCTCTCTCAGTTAAAGTGCCCAGGGGAATCGCTGATGAGAGGGACTCCGCTGATCGCACCGTTACGCCAACCGGGAACAAAACAAAGATGAACGGCTTTGTGGAGATCAGCACTCTTCTCATCCACTCGGCTCCGAAGCAAAAATCTAATGAGTGGATGCACCTGTCGCCCTTTTATGCCCGTATGCACGGGGAGTGGCTCAGGTATGCAAAATCCACTAGCCAATTTCTTTGGCGTTTTCTCTTAGTCAGAGATGTTCGGGGCTTCCAGGTAAATCCCCTATGTCATCACGACATAACTCGTAGTGACCGACAGATAGGGAACAGATGTTGTGTATTGTAAACAAGTTTAACTGCATACATCAACAATGTTAAATAAATAAATAGTGTCTTTGTAGTCTTTGATTTCCAATATAAATATTTAATTGTTAAAAACTTACTCTTTCATTTTCTTAAAATGAAAAAAGCCGTAGTAAAAAGCGTATGTAATTTTAATGCACATAAAACTGTAGAAATCAAATGAAGACTTATTTTAGAAAAAAATGATATCGTTGTTTATTATAAACAATATGAATTGCATATAGCACAACTAATAAATAAATAATGGTACTTATTACTTACTACTTGGTACTTATTACTCATACTTATATATTATCTGAAGAAAAGCTTATAAATATAAATAGATTTTGTTTTAAGGATTTTGACCTATTTTTACTGGAAATAATACTCATAAATGAGGTGAATTTTGTAGTGTGGCACAAAGAGCTAGCCTTCATACGAAGCAGACATCAGCTGATGCAGATATCACAATGATCAAATATTGAGCACTTAATCAACCTGGTCAATATATTGGTCTACCACTAATCTGAAACACACTATTTTGACACACTTTATTGTTTTCATTCTTTGTCTTTAGATGCATAGAAGTGAGTATGTGTTGATTTACCTGTGGAATAACACACGTCACACACATATACAGTTAGACTGATATATTGATGGTTAATGCATTAGATGTGCACTTACCTCAACCGAGCAGTTTCTGCTCATATCTGCAGTATAGCATCTGACGGTTTCGAGTGCTTAAGTGAATGTATTTGTCTTGTGTTCCTGTGTTCTGCAGTACTGTGTTTAATGTCTGCTGTAACGGCTTCTCTTTATGAATGCGCAGGCGTTTATTTGGCCCTTTCAGGTAAAGTGGTGAGAAAGCAGGAGTGATAGTGGACACGGCTTGGGTGTTTGTGAGCTGAAATGAGGCCGAATACTGTCAGAGGGTTTGCTGGCTCTCACACTCGAGATGTGCTGAGGTTCTGTTCTGTAGTCTGGATGGCAAAACGAGAGCGATTCTGCCAGCTTGCTGCACGCTTTGTGCTGACAAAGACTTTTTATGACAAAAGATACAGATTTTTAGCTGCCTAAGAGAAGTGTTCGCTGGAGGGAAAGCGTGTGTTTGTTGGAGAAAGCAAGCCAGAAAGAAAGAGGCAGAACATGAAAGCTTGTTTTCCTGCACAAACCCACCAGTTGCACATCACACGGTATTAATGCCAGAGACGTTTCCCTAAAAGAGAAGACGTACGCTGTGCTTTCAGGCCGTTTTGTTGTCATTTAAATTAGGGGTGCTTTACATCTCACCGTTTGTTGGAGCAGAAGTTCTAAGCGAACTCAAGGTTTCATACGGTCTGACATTTCTCTTCCTGTCTCCCTCTCTCTCTCACCCATGAAAGAGGCGCTCTCGGATCGTTTTGCCTTCCTTTGGCACAATGAAAGTTCAGGGTCAGCATTGACTGAAAATGATACACTCTCCCAAGGGAATCTGTGCACTTTCCAAAATGTAAATCGCAACTCAGAAAAGAAACACGCTCGTTTATGTGTGTGTAAATGTGCGCGCGCATGCATGGGCTCCCCTGCTGTTCTCTAAGCTAGAGCTGCTCACCTTTAAACAGCACAACAATAATCAATGGGCCGTTATTAATGATAAAAGTCATTTATGTACACAGTTCTCGCCTCCCGCTGGGCTCCATACGACTTTGTAGTTGTGGAGAAGCATTTGTGCTTGATCTGTGCTCTGTATTGGATTCTTCAGCAGGGCAGCCAGTCTGACTGCGGTCCTCTCCAGAGCACCGCCGAGGCTATCGGCTCAATCGCACAGCGGATTGATCCAACCTTTTCAGGAAATATGGATGTGCTCCGTGCCAAATGAATTCAGCAGCTCGGCTGTAATATGGACGTATCTTTACTTCAACCGTAGTGAACTGAAAATCACTGAGGCAAAATGTTTGATTATATCGACTGGAGATGTTGATGGTCTGCCGTTGCTCACAAATGCATGGGATATTTGCTTTCTAACAGGAGAGGAATGGATTATGGGTGTCAGGGGAGTGGGATCTCCTTTCTCTAGGAAAATATTATAGGATTCCAAATCACAGAAACGTACGCTTGTATGAAATATTAAGTGTAGGGATGATAACAAAAACTTTAGATTTGTTCAAAACAAACTAGATGACATTTTAAGGCGGTATGTTATGCTGCTTTATAAGATGTCTTGATTTGGATAAAATCCATAGCAGCATTGCATGTAGATTTCATGGAGAAGGCAATCCCAGAATGCATCAGAAAGAACTTATCCAAGATGGCAGACAGAGTCTAGAGAAGTGTTATTCAATATGAAAATTAAAAAGGTTTTATATAAATATTAGGCCTATGTGTTTTTTATGCATATTAGATTATTGTGTATTTAGCTTAGCAACTCTAAAATGCATTATGAAAAGATAAAGAAAAATGTTTGTAGTATGTGTACACTTAGTTTGCAGAAAACAAATACATTTTTTGTTTGTTTATTTATTAGTGATGAATTTTGGTAAATAAATGAATACATGTATTGAGCAAAGACACATTAAAATGTTATGAAATATTTCAATATTTAATGCTTATTTATATTCACCAAAGAATCCTGAAAAATACATTTTTGAAAAAAATACTAAAACATTACCGTTTATTCAAAAATATGTAGCAACACAACTGTTTTCTACATTGATAATAAGCAGAAATGTTTCTCGATTCATAAATCAGCATAACAGAATGATTTCTGAAGGATCATGTGACACTGAAATACTGAGACTGTCGTAATGATGCTGAGAATGCAGCTTTGAATAAATTACATATTAAAATATATTTAAATAGTAAATTAGGTTATTTAAAATTTGTATAAAATTTCACAATATTGCTGTTTTTACTGTATTTCTGATCAGATAAGCGCAGCCTCTTTCAACAAAATTAAAATCCTAGTTTTAATGGTATTTCTTTCAATACTGAAAGTGCTTCTTCTTATTAAAATGTCAAATTGTATCACATATGTGCATGTATTTTTAAAGCTTATTTAGTTCTAAAATCTCTTAATGTATTGTGAGTTGAATCTCACATCATGTGTGTGCATAAACACTCGCCAGTGAAGTTGAGTTAAACAAATGACACGGTAAACCCAGGATACAGTTTGTGGTCATGTGATCTACATGTGATGATGTGTTAGAACTAATCGACCAGGTGGCACAACGCCTATTTTGTACATGGCGTACAAATGAAAAAACATATATAATGAAAAGAGAGAAGGCACTGAAAGGAAATTACACTAGCCGAGAATAAATCATATTAATTATAAAGGCAACGTCATTTTAAGAACTCATGGAGGGAACATGAAATGATCAAAGCTCATCTCTGGCTGGAGTTAATGAAAATACTAATTACCTGATGATAAACTGAGAGTACAGAGAGGAGAGAGAGAGTGTGCATTAGTAATCGAGAGGTAATAAAGTTTCCATTTTATGCTGAGTCATTCTGTTTGACTGGTTAATTGACCATCACTGCACAGATTTTATTGGTCAATTACATCCCAGCATCTGATGACTCAAACTGTACATGCTCAATTATTTATTACTTCTGGATGCTGATTATGTTGATCACAGTGATTTTACCATGGGAAAAGAGTAATATCACTGTCCTAAAACCTTCTTAATCATGGTTAAATCACTGTAACCTGTTGCTTATTGCTTTTAGAAAGCAGCGGAAACAAGAAAATGATACTAGAAACAAACATTCTCTTAATAATAATATTATAATAGATTACACTATTTAAACTTTTTTAAGATTGCATTTATGCATGCAAAAATTAATAACTAAATTCAATATTATGATATATATCATTACAATTTAAAATAACAGTTTTATGTGAATATATTTTAAAATGTAATTTATTTCTGTGATGTAAATCGGTGATCTGATGGTGAGGTTTTTCACACAAACAGAGATATCTAGATCCAACCCTGCAATCATCACAGGGACCCTCTTATTCTGACTCTGTTTAATTTGCAGTTAATATCAGATTTTGCTCCTATTGATTTCCTCTCTGTGTTTTCACTCTAAATAATTCAGTGGCATTCTTCTCCTCCCTGTCTCTGTATGTCTCTCTCTCTCTTGCTCTCTGTATAGTCATTTAATAGTCAATAAGTGGGTTAAAATTGGACAATGGTGGATGGGACTGGTTTTGACGTAAGGCGGTGTGGATTTTGTCCCCTAGGGGGGGTGCGTAGATGGGGGTGTTAGGGGCAGTAATATGGGGGAGCTGTGTAAATGTAGACAGACGACAGAGCACCGCAGTCAATCAGGACGATCAAGACATACATCAATAGTGGTTCCCCTGTTTGAGCACTGGATAATGAACAAACACCAGAGAGAGAGAGAGAGAGAGAGAGAGAATATAGTGCACTGAAGTCAATGAGTTTTTAAACAGTGATACTCTTTTTTTTACCCAAATTATCAAACAAAGTATTCCCGGGTTAAAAGTATAGTTCTTCCAAAAATGAACATTTCATTTACTCAAAATATTTCTTAAAATATCTTATTAAAGTCATAGTGGTTTGGAATGACATGAGTAAATGATGCCAGAAATTGAATTTTTGCATGAACTGTCCCTTTAAATGTAATAAAGTGGTCTCAATACGTTTTCCCCATTAAAAAAAGGTTAAGCCATAAAGAAATGAGTAGTAGTCATAGTAGTAGCAGCCTAATAAAACCTGTGACCAGCCAAATCCTTGATTTATCTTAATGACAGCCTGTTACTACAAACTTCATGACTTAATTATAATCATCATGGCTAACTGATAACAGTTGATTTTGTGTGATGCTTCATCCACTCCACTAGGTGTCAGTACAGCCAGAGACAAATTGTTATGCTTGAATTAAATCTACACCAGTATGCATAACCAAAAGTTCATCCACCGAAAAGCAGCACCACCTCTAAAAGACAATGTAACTTTAAACACAAAAATGTTAACTTTACAAAGAACAAATTTTGCAATCGAACAAATATTGCTATATTGCTATTCAAGTGAAAAAGCACTTTTCTGCTTTTGAAACCCTCTAGGACTCTCGCCCTTAAGCCCAAAGTAGACTTCTCTTTTGATGTGAACGCTAAGTGTATCTGTACAGTCAGACACATAGGCTTCATTCAAAACCGCACACTTCCTTACTAAAAAACAGAATGGGACAAGATTTGTGAATGGCAGTGAAGCAAAGCATCTGATGCTGGTAGGTCACATGACAATGGCAATTTTGTCCTGGATTATAATAATAATAATAATAATAATAATAATTGGTTACATTTATATAGCGCTTTTCTAGACACTCAAAGCGCTTTACATAGTAAGGGGGCTATCTCCTCATCCACCACCAATGTGCAGCATCCACCTGGATGATGCGACGGCAGCCATAGTGCGCCAGAACGCCCACCACACACCAGCTTACTGGTGGAGAGGAGACCGAGTGATGAAGACAATCAGTGTATGGGGATGATTAGGAGGCCATGATGGTCAGAGGCCAGTGGGCTAGTATTATGTACATACTACCCAAATTCATACTATATTAAACTTTTTTAACAGTCATGAATTACTTTATAAAATAATAAATAATAATTTGTATTACTTTAAAAATAAGTAACTACTCAGAGCGTATGCGATATCAGACGCAGCCAAAGTGTATCAAAATATACTCCATTTGATAGCATGCGCGAACATACGCCTGACACATGCACACCAGAAAGTTTCATCCTTATCCAGTGTCTGCACTATTTCTCTCCAGAAGTTATGAGCGATAAAAATGTGTTTGAACTAGTGCTGTCAATCGATTAATAAATGTAATTGTGTTAATAACAGTCATGGACTGTGATTAATCATGACTAATCACAAATTGAAAATAATAGGATTTACCTGTAAATGTGTTGAAATAAAAAAAACGCATGACAAACTAGTTTAAGGAAACAGAACCTTTCACACCTGAATGTGAGACATAATCCTTAGTATTCATTTGTTTTTTAATTAAGTGTTTGTAATATTTTTGCGATCACATGTGGAATTGAGTTGTTTACTATTGTTAAAATATGCTATTTATAGCCTTTTATATCCTGCACAAATTAACATTTCAGATACACATTCATCTTGAGAAAATCACATACAAACCATATTCTATCATAATCGTGTGTTTTTATCTTATATAATCTATAGTGGCTGTTGTCATGTTTATTTCTGCTGTGTAAAAGCATAACATGTGTGCTCTGCCTGAAACTCACGTTGTTTGTGATTTTACAACCGCCTCTCCGTTCTTAAGTTGCCAGGTATACATTCCAAGTATAATACACATGAGTAAAATGATATATTTTCAGTTTTATTTGTCTACATATACTTTGGGCCAGCTGCGGTGCATTATAAAAGTAGCCCAAAAAAACGCAACCCACGGCTTTGTTATTTTTCCCGCGACTGTATTTTCAAAATAGCCCGATTGTTGTGCCGCTAACGTTACCCTGACAAGACTGGTTCACTGCAGAGCCGCTGTACCCTCATCACACATGACAGATAGCCTTGCACCGGCAAGAAGTTGGGCTCAAACCTTATAATGCAATTCATTTGCGTAAGAAAAAAAATTATGCGTTAATTTTTTTATTAATCGCATACGCATTAACGTTGACACCCCTAGATTTAAACCAGAGTTGCAAGCATCTGTTAACCTACTCACGGGTGTCTATTGTTGGCGTTTCCAGTAGTTTGTTTTCTGTTTCGTCTCATCCTGTTCTATTTCAACTGTAAAACAACAGTTTAGGCCGATGTTGCCACCTTGTGGACAAACGAACTACTGTAAAATACTGTCAAGGCACATGTGTGAGCTGAATGTACCGAGTATAAGTGGTTAAACAAATGGTTTGGCTGTGCATGTGCAGTATGTGTGTACTATACTGATGATGACAACCATAGTTTTTCTACAAACGAATCCAAAAACAAAAAACATGATTAATGTAGTTAAACCAGTGTAACCAAAAATTAACCATTCTTTGCTACACTAATAGTTTGACCATGGTATTTGTAGTAAAACGGTGGATATATAAATGTTAATAAAAAATGTAATAAAAAATAACACGGTTAATTTTCGTAATGGAATGGTATGCATAACCTACTATACTTAAAAACAAAGTGTACTTTGGGCTTCTACTGTAAGTTTGTGTGTTTTCAAAAAATAGTACGTTTTAATTTGAAAACATTTTCACTCAGAAATTGCTTGTAAATTTCACAAGTACTTACAAAGAAATGACAAGTAACATTGAATTAAATCTGAATCTGAAATCTTATTTCTGTAAGTTTTATTTACAACATTTTGGAGCAAGTTAGGGGCGGGGCTATGTGTTTACCTAGCCAATGACAGATGAGGGGAGTGTTCTGGAAACTTGTTTGAAAACAGTCACTTTTTGTGCAATTCTATTGAATGCCACTATAGTGATGCAGAATTTACACACTTCGGCTTTAATGAATCGTTTCTGGAGTCTGTCGGACATTGAGTGTAGCGCATGTCAGACGGTGTCAATCTGACCTCTCATTCACCTTCATTTCCTGCCCTCACCCTGACAGCTTGATCAGCTGACCGGCGCTAGGGGAGCGTTGGGCTGGTGTTGCGAGAGTGTGAGGGCAGATCTAGCTCACCGGGGCTCCAGCCTTACCTGTCAGTCTCAGACATCAGGGGGGCTCGAGGTGTCCCTGGTGGGCTCTGGTTAGAGACAGTTCTCACTCCCGATGACCTGCGGCCGTCTCGCCCAGACACAGAACCGACATGCTAATCAATGATGGTCTGTCAGGATGACGGGCTGATGAGAGGAGACGAAAATGACTGGGAATGAACTGCAGCAGTGTGTGTGTGTGTGTGTGTGTGTGTGTGTGTGTGTGTGTGTGTGTGTGTGTGTGTGTGTGTGTGTGTGTGTGTGTGTGTGTGTGTGTGTGTGTGTGTTTCAGGGTGTTGCAGGTGTCTGCTCCGGTTTGGTCCTGCCGTGTGAAGGAGTGCTGGGAAAGTGATGCTATATTTGGCCACAGATTTCCTTCACGTGTGCAGTCTGAGGGGTTTGTCAGAATTAATGTGTGTTTAACGTGCACTGGAACAATGGCCTGTAGGGGAACTGCTCAAAGAATTACCTGAGCATCTCAAGTGTAATCCTGTGTGTGTGTGTGTGTGTGTGTGTGTGTGTGTGTGTGTGTGTGTGTGTGTGTGTGTGTGTGTGTGTGTGTGTGTGTGTGTGTCTACAGGAGCAAAAACCATAAACTTCTATTGGTTTTCTTTTGAATTATACAGACTCTACCTCTCAATATAAATCAATCAATCAATCAATCAATCAATCAATCCATCAATCAATTATTTATCTATCTATCTATCTATCTATAATAATATTTGCTCTATCATAGCTTATTTATGTATTTATATAATGATATATTGTTGTAAACATTAATTCAACATTTAAAATGTATTTATTTGTTTATTATAAATGTTATTATACATTTTCTTAAAAATATACATTTCTTTTTCATTTTAAATTATTTTACATTTTATTATTCACTTTCAATGTTAATAATGTATTTATTAAATCTTATCAAATTCAAATATAAAACATGTATTTGTTTTATATTGTGTCAATAGTTAGTTTGATTGATTGATTATTATTACTATTTTTGTTGTTGTTGTTGGTGTATTTTTATTAAGATATTATTTTATATTTATTTAATCATTTGAATGTCCACACTGCGTAGGTCATTTCAGGTTTTATCCCCACAGACACGACCCACACACTCATATAAAAAAATATTCTGATAAACAAACATTTATAGAAATATTTTAGAATAATATACATTAAGGAAAAAATACAACTTTCCATGTATTTAGGCCTTAAGATGTTTATTTGTTCAGTATGCATACATTACCCAGACAGTATACTGTAGCAACATTTTTATGGGTCAAATCAATATAATCGTCCCGACACAAACTGTCACAGATCAAAACAAACATTGTTGCTGACACTGGAGACATGATCAATTATTCATAAACTTCTAAACTTAATAACTACCCAAATATTTAAAATATTGTTATTTAATAATTCATGCACAGTGTATTCATGCACATGCACTGACTCATGAATGATGTCACAGAGTTCAACAAACAAAACAGAAAATTATTTGATTAGTTTAATAAACATTAAATTCAAGCAACATTTTTATGTTTTATACAGAGAATATGAACGATGGTTGTCAGAACATTGCTGTCCGATGGCTGTTCTTGGTTGCTATGTGGTTGCTAGGGTGTTCTGTGTGGTTGCCTGGGCATTGCCTGGTGGTTGCTTCCTGGTCCGAGTCAAAAGAGCCCAAGTCTATTCTTGACACTAGAAATGGCATAAAAGGAGAGTTCGCCCACTTTCTGGCCCCATTGACTTCCATTATATTTTTTCCCTAATACTATGGAAGTCAATGGCTACCATCAACTAGTTGGTTGCCAACATCCTTCAAAATATCTTCTATGGTGTTCAGCAGAAGAAAGAAAGATATTTTGGAAAAATGTTATTAACCAACCTATTTTGGTTCCCATTGATTTCCATTTTTTGTCCATACAATGAACACCAATGGCTACCAACATTCTTCAAAATGTCTTCTTTGATATTCTGCAGAACAAAGAAGGTCATATAGATTAATGTAAATATTGAAGAGGGTCGGTGATAGTGGACAGCCCTGCCTCACTCCCGCCCTTGAGTGAAGAATTATGTTTGTTTATTTTAATTGCGCACTGATTGAATACATTGTTTTTATAATATTGTATGTTTTACCCCAATACCTGATTCTAGAAGTGTTGACCGCAGACCTTCATGCCAAATTGAATCAAAGGCCTTTTGGAAATCTACAAAGCAAGCGAATATTTTGTTTTTGTTTTGATTAATGTATTTGTCGATCAGGGCTACACACTGAAGATGTGAAGAACTTGACAGGGTGAAGATGTGGTCTGTAAGACTTTTGCTGAGGACATCGTGTTCTGTAAGGAAGTGTACAAGTCTTGTGTTGATGATGCTACAGAACAGCTTCCCCAGATCACTGCTCACACAGATGCCTCTGTAATTGTTTGGGTCTGATTTGTCTCCACTCTTGAATATGGGCGTTATGAGTCCTCGGTTCCAGGCTTCAGGGAAATGACCAACACTCAGAACCAAGTTGAACAGTTTTAGTAAGGCCAATCTTAATTTGTGCTCTGTGTTCTTGAGCATTTCGTTGAGGATGCCGTCTGGTCCACTTGCCTTTTTGTTTTTTAGGGCCTGGATTTTATCAATCAGTTCATTTTCTGTAATGGGGTAGTCTAATGGGTTTTGACATTTACCAATTGAATGTTCAATATGAATCATTCCGTTTGTTCTGGATTCATTTAAATTTCACTATGTTTTTGATTTGATAATTTTTTTCCTCATGGTTTTACAGCCTAAATCAAACCATTTTTCATTTTCTTGTGTGGTTTTATGGATTTTCTTAGAGGATGTGAGGTTAGATAAATTGGACAAATATTCAAATATATAATTTATGTTCTCTACAGCTAGATTGACACCATCTCGATTGTGAGGATACATTCTGCCTAGAAAGTTGTCTAGAAGTAAGCACACTTTTGGATGGCCAGTTGCGGTCACATATTTGTCTGTGCTGTTTTGTGGCCATCTGTAATTCACTCTAATGTTGTACAGCTTACTGAGTCTGATAATGGTGTTGGAGGTTTGACTGTGAATGCTCTGAAATAGAATGGATCTAGATCTGTGATCATGAAATGAAGGTAGGTGTATCTTCCTAGAGAATCCCCTTTCACCCTGCCATTGACGAGGTACAGACCGAGGCTTCGACAGAGCTCCAGCAGAAGCTTCCCGTTTTTATTCACTTGGTCATCAGTGTTATTTCTTGGGAAGTTTACAATGTTTTGTGGGAAGCTCTGTCCAAAGATATAGTTATTCCCGTTATCTGTGGTGTATTCGAGAAGAGATCCTGTCCTGGCATTTAGATCTCCCTGCGCCTGGAAGTGGTTGATTTCACTGTGGAGGGATTCAAAGGTCTGCTCATTATAGTATGGAGATTCAGAGGGAGGGATATAGAGAGCACATACGAAAACCTCTTTAGTGGTTTGGGTTAAGTGCTTGTTGATTTTGAGCCAGATATGTGCTTCTTCCTTTTTACTTGTTTGGATGTATTTGCCAATTTATTTTTTGTGTCAGATTATTATGCCCCCTGAATCTCTTCCACGTAATTTTTTATGTTTTCTGGAGGATAAACAAATAAACACTCTCTACTCTCTCTCTACACTCTCTCTCTACCTCTCTCTCTCTCTCTCTCTCATATCTAACTCTCTACTCTCTCTCTCTCTACTCTCTACTCTCTCTCTCACCTCTCTCTCTTCTCTCTCTCTCTCATATCTAACTCTCTCTCTCTCTTCTCTCTCTCTCTCTCTCTCTCTCTCTCTCTCTCTCTCTCACTCTACTCTCTCTTCTCTCTCTCTCTCTCTCTCTCTCCTCTCTCTCTCTCTCTCTCTCTCTCCTCTCTCTCTCTCTACCTCTCCACCTCTCTCTCCTCTCTCTCTCTCTCTCTCTCTCTCTCTCTCTCTCTCTCTCTCTCTCTCTCTCTCTCACTCTCTCTCTCTCTCTCTCTCTCTCACCTCTCTCTCTCTCTCTCTCTCTCTCTCTCTCTCTCTCTCTCTCTCTCTCTCTCTCTCTCTCTCTCTCTCTCTCTCTCTCTCTCTCTCTCTCTCTCTCTCTCTCTCTCTCTCTCTCTCTCTCTCTCTCTCTCTCTCTCTCTCTCTCTCTCTCTCTCTCTCTCTCTCTCTCTCTCTCTCTCTCTCTCTCTCTCTCTCTCTCTCTCTCTCCGGTGCTGTAAATGAGTTGGGCTAACCTCTCTGACCACGCTCTTTCCTGTCTCTGCTGAACCACACATCTCATGAAATATTCAATGTGCTTGGGAGTGACCGACCTTTCTTCTCCTCTCTTCTCCTCTCTTCTTCTTTTCAATTCCTTTTTTCACCCATCTATTCCACTATTCCTGTCCTATCAAGTTCTGTCCTCGGCCCGATCCTCTTCTCCACTGCGTTCTTCTTAAAGAAACAGTTCATCCAGCAATTAAATCACCAATGCCTAAAACCTTTACTCTTCATCACAGCAAATCAAATATAACACCTACTGTTTATGACTAGGGCTGTATGTGAAAAGGTTGATTTTATGTTGAATATTAAAACATCTCTGTGTCAGTTAATAATGACCATGTCTGCCAAGCTTGAAAAATAATTGGGTGAGTCAATTACTCAGTGATTGATTCATAAAGAGTCACTTGTTTTGTTCCGGAATCAATGTTTTTGAATGAATTGGTTTAGTGAATGATTCAGTGACTTATTCATAAAGATAGAGCACGTGTTTTTCCTTGAATAAATCGCTGTGAGTAAATGACTCAATGTCTCACTTACAGTCACTTGTTTCATTCCTTAAATAAATGGGTGTGTTTGAATGAATTAGTTGTGTAAATGATTCAGTGTCTCACTCATACAGAAAGTCACGTATCGCCACCTGCTGGTGAAACAATGTACATGCTAATATAACTTTAAATGTGCATGTAAACAACAATCAGAAAACTGTTTTCTATTTTATATACATTAGCATTCAAAAGTGTGGCTTTGCTCACCAAGGCTGCATTTATTTGATCAAAAAGGCAGTACAATTATGAAATATTATTACAATCTAAAATAAGTGTTTTCTTTTGAATATATTTTCAAGTGTAAATTATCTCTGTGATGCGCAGCTGAATTTTCAGCACCATTAGTCTTCAGTGTCACATAATTCTTCAGAAATCATTTTAATATGCTGATTTTCTGCTCAAGAAACATTACTGATTATCAATATTTAAACAGTTTTTGCAACATATTATTTTTTGAAACATTACACAGAAAGTTCAAAATAATTATTAATTTCAAATTTACTTTACAGCCATGAGTGCCACCAGATTGGTGTCTTGTTTAATCAACACTGATGAATATTTGATGGTGTGGTGGTGAGCACAGGGGTGGCCCAGGCCGCTTCTCTCATTATCTACACACACACACACACACACGCACGCACGCACGCAGTCTTCATCTCAGCCGACTCAGACACTCGCTCACACACTCACACACACACACACACACACACACACACACACACACGCAGTCTTCATCTCAGCCGACTCAGACACACACTCACACACACACACACACACACACACGCACGCAGTCTTCATCTCAGCCGACTCAGACACACACTCACACACACACACACACACACGCACGCACGCAGTTTTCATCTCAGCCGACTCAGACACTCGCTCACACACTCACACACACACACACACACACGCACGCAGTCTTCATCTCAGCCGACTCAGACACTCGCTCACACACTCACACACACGGCCTTTAAGCCTTGAACACGCACACAAAGTTTCAAACCTCCACTAGACTCAGGCTGATGAATACGTTCAGTCGTTCATCGAAGGTTCACGCTTATCCAGATTGAAATGTGACGACTCAATGAGTTTATAGTGACAGTGTTGGCCCGTCCTGTCAGATCTTGTTTGGGATATGTTTCATGCATAATGTATCGCATTAGGGCTATCTTTACCTCTGTGTGCAGACATCTGTGATCGATAAGCCATTCATTGGGATAAATGATCAGCTGTCTATTTTTCCCATGTGGAGATCTGTGGAAGTTTCTGCTAGAGCTGTTTGAGGTTGTTCTGCAGACAGTAATGCTTGATAATATCATCAATGGTTGAGCAGAGTTAAGCAAAAAGAGGACATAGAGGGATCTTGTGATTTATAGTGACCTCATTTTAACATGGTATCATAATAATAAATACAATAATATTTAAAAATGAATAATAAATATTTAAAACTTTAAAAGCATTTCCATTAATCTATTATCATTCATTCATTGTGTTTGCTTTTTATTTATTTATCTGACTTGAAAATATTATTTTGTACATGAAAGATTATATTTGCTCTTTCATAGCTTAATGGAGTTCTTAGTTATGACTCATTTAAGCATCAACATTGTCTCAGATCTCTGATGTTACTCCTAAAATAAAACAGACACAATTCAGACAGTTGTTAAAGAGAGAATATATCCATTCAAATTCATTTGTAATGAATTAATACATGTTTGAATTCTTGATTGATATCTGGACAAATCTGAGCACAGTTTGAGACATTGTTGAGATCTCTTCCAGAAGAAGAGACATAAGAGTTTACTGGGTTTATCTGGAAAATCTCTCCTAAAATAAAAATAAACTGTTAAGATCACGTGAGAATATAGAGCTATAGAATTAATTTGAATAGATTGTTTAGTCTTGAAGGAGAAATGTGTCTTCAAATGACTCCTTGTTGAACTCTATTGCAGATTTGTATTAATCTGAGCACAGTTTGGGACATTGTTGAGATCTCTTTTGAAAGGAGATATGTATGAAATTATTAAAATCATTTTCTCAGAGAAATCTGAAAAGCAGGAGCCTGGAGCAAAAGTCTCCATTGCTGTCATTTTTTCTTTCCTTATAGAAAGCATTTTTTTAGAATAACATCTGTACAGTTTTCTCCTCACTTTCTCCACGCTATCTTTGTACAATCAAATGGCTTCAAAACTCCACGTGAAGGGCCCATTTGTAAACAGTGTCACCCAGAGCTGGTTTGTAAATATCTCCACGCTTTGTTGAAGAGGGATTGCTGGAACAAACGATGAACTCCAGAGGCAAAATGAGGATAATGATGAGGGGCGAGTGTGTTCAATAGAAGGTCAAAAAGTGCAGGGCCCGGGGCCATGAGAGCATTAAAGAGACAGGATGAGAGAAAGCACTTGACATTTATACAGCCCGTCATAAAGAAACAGACTGACAGCTACTCTAACAACCCAATGGGAGAGTCGGATCAGCCACAATTCTCACGTGCTTAAACCTATAGCTGGATATTGTTTGGCAGGAACCTTGCTGGCTCTTTAATTTCTGTCAGTTTGTTCGCTTCTGGAGTCGACCTGTCTGTGACAGAGCAGCATTTGATGCTCAGATAAATGCAGAGAGCCGAGCAGGTTTTGATCTGCATAAAGACTTTAACCTCTATTTCCTCTCAGCTGCAGTAAACGGAGGGGGGTCAACCTTGCTTATCAAATATTTTTCAACTTAAATGATGGATTTATTAAACAAATAGCTTTTTGGTCTGACTCTGAGCCCCTTGTGATTGAAATACGCCGTTGTGTCAACAGTCTGCCCCCCCTCGTCGCTGGTGAGATGCTGAAGATCACTGAATAAATACACGTTGGAAATGAACACAGATCCGGAAGATTCGCTCTCCCAACCCCCTGTTTGACATTTCCGTCCCCGGCCATCCTTCATGGACATGCTTATAACCAATACATACAGCTCTGTGTGCATGTGTTTCCCATAGTTTCTACAGTGGCCAAATAATTCATTACATGTTTAAAAAAGTATAATAATAAATGGTTAATGCCATTATATAGTCACATAATAGATTATTACAATTTGTATTTTTTACTTCAAAATACATTGCAATTTATGATATGAATAACAGAAACGTTACATATAAATTAATTGAGTTCTCTTTAGTGAAATAACTTAGATTTAAGTCACACAAATTTGATCATTGTAGGCCAATAGGGAGATAAATCTGAGGTTAATCGTTTTTTTTATGTTCATGTTTGGATTTGATTTATTCTGCTCAGTTAAAACAAAAATGTTTATTAAATAATCAAAATCTATATTATCTGTATAGGTTGAATCCTGCAGAAAATGAGTCATTTTATTTATTTTTTAAATTACTGTATTTTTATCAAAGCGTAGAAATGATAGCATCACGATTTGATCAAACATTCTCACTGGTCTATTAATTCATCCACATCTATAACTTTCCGCTATTGCTCCTGATTTTTCTCTTTCGCATCCATCCGCACTGTTTCTCGTTCTGTCGTAAATGTGTTCGCCGGTGTTCTGGTCTCGCTGTTTGTCGCAGCTGAACTTTGAGGCTGGGATGCTGTTGATGAAGTATCTCTTGATTAATAGATCCACGAGGCAAACCGGCTGACATATGGCTCATGAAGCAGCTGGGATCTGTACCTGCGGCATCCCCTCCGGCCATTAACATATTAGAGGCTTTAGAGCAGGCAGAAAGACAGCAGCACCCTAGAGCTGTTTGATATAGACTCTCAATAATGCATTACTCTTCAATCTGCGAGGGAGCTGTTCGTGGCGCTGAAAGATGGCGTCAACGCTGGCAAAATGTAGTTCTAGAGGATGTTTTAAATTAATATCAAAGGGAGGGTTAGCGAAATTGTGCTTTGTGTATTAAAAAAAATCCTGCACAGTTTAAAAGTATATTTAAATGTTTAAAATGTTAGAATAAATGATTCAAGTCTGTAAAAGCGAGCTGTTTCTCGCTGACTAGCTGTTAAAAATGGTTTTCGTTCTGGTAAATTATTGTAGTCGGGTTGATGTAGTGATATTAAATAATTAATTTGACTTTAACAAACGAGTTAGTTCTTACCATAAATATATTTTTAGATTATTTAACAAAACATCTCGAAACTGAACTCCAAGGCAAACGGCGTAATGAAAATAACTCAAGCAAAACAATTACAAGTTCTAATTTCATTGAAAGATTCGTTTGTAGAAATGAGCAAAATAGCAAACAAACCGAGACTGTTGTGTGCATTATCGGATGACACAAACTCGCTCGATGGCATTTACAAACTAAAGCTGGAAATGAAAAACCTGCTCTCTCTTAATAAGCTGTCGAATTATGAAACAATCCAAACGCACGTCTATAGATCGGGATAATTTTAATGTCTGTCAAATCAAACGAGTCATTCTTTCCCAAAGAAAATGTCCATATACTCACTGCGTCCTTCTCTTCGTTGCCAAAAGCCAAACAGTAGCAATAAATGTGTCTTTCTCCAGCAGCACTGCAGCTGCGACCTGCTTTCATCAAGTGCTTCCCTGAAAAACCCCGATAGCTGTCGGAAAATATTGCATTTTATATCAGCAAAGCGCGATTAATATTGCATCACCTTCATATAACATATCTTTTTTTAAAGGCAGCAAAATGTAAAGCTCCCCACCCCTTCCCCTGGATGTTTCTTCAATAATACAGTGAGAAAGACCTGCAGTGTTATTTTTATGAATAAACAATCTTTTGAAATTAGACGCGTTTCTTTAGTGGTTGAGGGTGAATAAAAGACACTGTTTGGAGACGGCCTGGTCTCAGGCTTCATTAAATGTGTATTATCAGTTCTGCAGAGCACAAACCATGCTTCTGTTCTGAGGAAATCATACGCAGAGTGTCCTCTGATATATTATAGACAGATATGGAATCGCATAATTGCGTTCAGATGGAGATCTAATGTAATGCTCGTGTCACCTCGTTTAGCAGACACGTGCATGGCCAAAAACTCCATTTGTTTGACACACTAGCATCCCATTAGGGCGCCGATAACAATTACCGAGCTTTTTAATTAGTGTCTTGTATTCCGTTTATTAATTTTCCTAACCACAGAGCATGAATTATTTAATAAACCGTAGTAAGGGTATTTAAAGTAGAATCATGGCCGAAATAGTGCGACATTTATTCAAAAGTATTACTAATATTATTTTCTCATTATTACTGTTATTATTATTATTGTTATTATTATAGACGGTCTTGTCTCTTATGTATTATTTTGTCATGTTCTTGCTAACAGTTAAAAACGTGAAGTTCGTGGTGAGGAACTGTTTTACTGCCTAACGAAATGACCGAGAATTACAGATCATAGAAATGAAATATATCAATAATGCATGTTTCCAGAGATATGTCTGTATATCAAAGATGTGCGCTGATAATGTAAGAGAAAGAAAGAAAGAAAGAAAGAAAGAAAGAAAGAAAGAAAGAAAGAAAGAAAGAAAGAAAGAAAGAAGGGCTAAATGTTATTGGATTGATTTCTCTTTCAAAACAAACGAGGATTGGACTAATATTGGTTATGTTTTATTTATGTATTTTTTGCGACATTGTATGTTAATTTTCATTTATGTTTTAATTATGGCATAAACCTTTCTGGGTCCATCGTTTCGACGTTGTTTCTATTAGTATTCAAGGTTATTTTGACTTGAATTGTGAAGTGCATTATTTAAAAAAGAACAGGTGTAGATAGCAGTGGGTGTGTGCTGATCATTTTGAGTTATGATAAAAATGCACACATTTAACATTTCTCGTTGATGTGTAGATGCAGATAATAATCTGAATATGTTTGTGCTGTAGAATAAGATTCTCATCCAGCCTGCTCTTTGATTTCACATCGTTTATTGAGAAGATCGCAGCTGGATTTGGCTTACAGGATGGAGAAAGTTTGGATGATGAGATGATAAGACAGCTGCACAGGTGTGACAGAGGGAGACGTCTCGTGATGCGCACGTGGCCGCTGTTTGTAAACACACTTGTGCACAAAATAAAAATCATTACAACACGACAAACAACGTAGTGTCTTTATGTGGAAACAGGCATTAAACAGGGACTTACACAAAGGTCTACCAGTAGATACTCTATGTAGTGTTTTCTTCTTCTTCTTTCAATGCATAGAATGTTTGCACTGCAAACCAAAGTATACAAACCAACGAAATTATATTGAATAATCATCTTTATCATGCGAGTTAACTAAAATCCGCAGAGGAAGAATTCTGATTTGCCAAAATAATCATAATAATACAAATAAATAGAAAATAAAAAATCGGGAATTGAGTTTTGCACGGTGAGCAAGTGTCATTACGTTTATTCATATATATACAAAAGCATTTGAATATATCTAACCAATCTAAATAACAGTAGATTTCAGTGCAATGTCAACAAATACGAGCGGTGGTTGCCACCTTTATTATTTAAAAGGGACTCTGTGTAATTGTCTTTTGCTACAGATGTGTGTATTCATCAGAGCAGACCTTGGAAACACGGAATGATCACATTAGTTCATCAGCAAGACTGTGAAAGGATCTGCTTTGAACACATTTAATCATCAAAAATATACCTGTACGAATGAATAAATACACAAATATGCCGAACATAAATACATACATAAATAAATAATAAATTAGGATAGAGTTAAACTATGAGGTAATCCATAAATGGCTATTTTTCGTCATTCGTCGCGGGGATAATACAGCTGGGTGTACCTAAGTAGAGTTGAACCGCAGAAATAGTTCATCTGGATTACCTGTTATTTGCATACTTCACATTCACCAGTACAGTGAAAAGAAACACGAGTTGTGAAAATAAAACAGTACTAATCATGAGCACACGCGCGTTTGAGCCAAAGCGATGTCCCTTGGTCCCCAAAAGTCCGTTTCGTTTTGTTTTCTCCAGAAGAATAGTCCATCAGTGAGTCGCGGAAAATTTCAACCTCTTCTGTTTTTGTCTTTGGTTGCAAAACCATACTCGCACCACGTTCTTTTTGAGCTCCAATTTCTCAGCTATAGCCGCGATTTTCTCCGACGACGGCCGGGGCTGCACCGTGAAGTACGCCTCCAGAGAGCGCTTCTCCGGGGCCGCTATGGAGGTCCGCTTGCGCTTCTTCTCGCTTCCATTGAAAATGTCGGGTTTGTTCATTTTCTCGCGCTGAGCGCCCTCGGCCTCCTCCAGCCACGCCTGGAGGATGGGTTTGAGCGCGATCATGTTGTTGTGCGACAAAGTTAGAGACTCGAAGCGACAAATGGTACTTTGGCTCAGGCAGCCCACGCCTGGGATTTTCAGGTTGGCCAGCGCGCCCCCCACGTCCGCCTGAGTCACCCCGAGCTTGATTCGCCGCTGTTTGAAGCGCTCCGCGAACGCCTCCAGCTCCCTCGGGTCCGTGTCCGAGTCGTTAATGGAGGGCAGTCCGTTGTTGGCGAGTCCCGTCGCACACTGGTGCGCACCGCCGTGGTGGCCCTGTAAGAGTCCGTGGTGCGTGAGCGGCGAGCTCATGTTCATAGCAGCCTGGTGGGACAGGTGGGTAAGCCCGTGCATGTGGGAGTGCGGGTGGGCCGACGAGGAGATCAAGCCCCCGCCGCCGCCTCCTCCGCCACCTCCACCGGCCCCCTCGTGCGCGCTGGGCATGAGCGCGAGTGACGGCGAGCCGATGTGTTCCATGAGGTCTGGCGGCTCCAGGTTCTGGTGGTGGTGGTGGTGATGGTGGTGGTGGTGGTGGGCGAGTGGCACGGTGGAAGCAGACGAGCATGGCACGGTGTTCATCGTGTGGTACGTGGCGTCGGGCTTGAACGGATGACTCTTACCCTGGGACACCGCGATGTCCACGGCCGCCAGAGCTTCGGCGCGGGCCAGTAGCGTCTCATCCAGACTGGCAAATATGTTGCTCTGGAGCTTTTAGAGTCGGAGAGAGGAGAGGCAAAGGGAAAGAAAGGGGAGATGTCAGCTAGGGAATAGTGTCAACACACATAACACAGAGAATATTCATTTTAAGAAGCTTCCAGTCATAAAAAAGAATACAAAAAAGACTGAAGCCTGAGACTTCATTGAGCATGCCTTCAGAAAAGATCACAGGCGTGCAGATGATTGCTGTGGAATACATGAAAAAAACATTAAGGCAGTGTATGCGCCTCCAGCGCTCCTCCTCGCGCGCGCAGGAGAAGAACGCGGGAGGAGAAACGCAGAAGTTTTGGAGCTCGTTTACCTGTGGAGCCTGCAGACATGCTCTCCTGATCGCCTCCGAGCTCGAGTGCAGAGTTGTGTACTTGTGCTCAGGTAAGCTGGGATGCATGGCGAAATGATGCTGTTTGCTGTTCATGGACATCATGTTTGCGCGGGATCCGGCGCAGATAAAGTGCGCAAAAAGCAAAGCGAGAGTCCGGCGGCGCCTCTTCTGGCGTCTCGCAGCAGTCAGGCGGATGCGGTAGCGCTCGGCTGCTGATGGTACAGAGGAGATGCCCGCAGAGTGTGTGTGTGCGTGTGTGTGTCTCTCTCTGTTTGGCTGTGCTGGTGTGGATGATGAGCGCTCTTACACCTGAGTCCCTCACATCTCGTCCGGCAGCCTTGCCTATTCTCGCGAGACGAGCGCGATTGACTCTCTCCTCCTCTCTCTCCTCTCCTCTTCTCTCCTCTCTTCGCGTCTCATGTCCTCCTCGAACTGTAAATCGGCCTAACGACGGTGGGGTCCATACCTGTGGATTCTGCGCGCCTGCCACCGATTTAGAAAGTTGTTGCGTTAAACATTGTGACAGTGGAACCGCTGACGTTCCATATGCAAATTAGGGTTTTTAAATGAATTAAAATAGATGTTTAAAAAAAACATTACATAAAAATACGTCCAAGACGTCTTTTAAGATAAGTGTTTATTAAGATAATTGGTATAATCGTGCGTGTGTGTTTTAATAATATTAAAGTATTTAAAATCAGCATACTTGTTATTATAAAAATGAATAAAATCAATTAAAATTTAAACTTGAAATATATCAATATAGTTAAACAGGGAAATAATGTAATCAATTTAAGTTTATTTGAAAAATCGTTTGCATAAAACAAAAAGAATAATACATTGTAATTGTTATTGATTCGTATTTGTTTATTTCAGTTTCAGAAGAATATAGTTTATGTTTATATAAGAAGCATACTGCTGCACCGCGTTGTTTTATTAAGCAACGTTAATCATGTTTATATCAAATTAAATAAATGGAAAGAAAAACTAATACAAATCTTATAAATAGATATAACGAATATCGTTTTAGACATAGGCTACGCATAGACATTACAAATTACATAAATATAAGACATCTCTAAACATCAGAATATAATCTGTGTATTTATATCAATTTATTTCGGAAGCGCGGATATTGTATTTGAATATCGCTCATATTAACGCGAGTCTGGTGGCATTGTCTTGATTGATTACACAACTTTAACTATCATGTATATTTCACTAAACTCTAATCACGGCATTCATTTTTAATCGCCTAACGCTTCTAGTTGGCGCTAATGAAGTGTTAATTAACAAGCATTAATTCATTCTTTAAAAGACTGAAGGAGGTGGGGATTAAATAGATGTGTTTAGTATTCCGTGATGACACTGGAATAATTCACCATTAAACACAGAAAGACATGTTTATGCATGCAGTATTATTAAAATTATGACAATTACAGTGTTTGTCATAACACGAAACTCTGAAACTACTCGAACATGAAACCATACATTGTAGCATACAGTGTTGTTTTATTTAGACAACATCCAAGTACAAAAACATTTGCAGAAATAGAAAATGACAATATGTTTAAACCTTATGCACAAACATCATTTATTGTTTCTACAATTCAGATGCCACATAATTCTGTACAACCACAAACGCTTTGAAATTCCATAGGAAAAAAATCTGTTTCATTTCAAGAGAAAAGCATAATGTTAACACCTTATCCCCTCAGGATACTGAAACGTGTTTGATAACATACAGTAACATCATCCAGCACACACTGCTGTCATAATAACCAACAGTGAAGAAAGGTTGTTCAATCTTGTTAAACTCTTAAGAAGTCATTGAGAAGCAAACCCACTGAATTAGATCAAAATGGAGACCATGCTGGGAAATACTTGAGACGCTTCTACTTCAGCTTTGAGAGTTTCGATGGACTGGAGATGGACAATCCTGGGGGAAACTTGCGCTTGGTGGGCTGTGGGGAGTTTTCCACCATAACTCCAGCTCTGTCACTGAACTCAACAACTGAAGCCTCTTCCTCAGAAGCCGTAGCAGCATCACAATGGCTGGTCTCCTGAGTCAACGATGCGGTTTGGGGCTCTCTTGCTGTTCCAGGATCAGCCAAGAGGTTGCTACAGAAATCCAGTTCTGGTATTTGGGTGGCATCAAAGTCTGGAGATCGTGATGAAGATGATGATGATGCCAGAGGAAGGTGAGAGACCTGACTGCAGGAGCTCTCACCTTCAGCCATCATAGAGTCCAGCTCAGAGATCTTGTCCATGTACGCCGCATCCATACAAGCTTCACTGTTACCCACAGGGTCCTCGGAGCGCTTGAACTCCTCTCTATTTTCATCCAAACAGGGAAGATCAGGTTCGCAGTCCATACAGCCTCCACACAAGACCTCTTTGTTCAAACTCACAGTGGTTGTCTCACCAAAAGCAGCACCGTTGTTGATTTGGAGGGACTCTGGGCTTTGGTTGACTGAGGTTGAGCCCTGGCAATCATCAAAACTGAGTCTTCTCAGGTAAGTGAGAGGTTTGAGACCTAACTTTCGGTCGCTACAAACCGCAGCAGGACTCTTCAAGCTCAGAGATCTGAGAGCCGAGGAGGGCGTAGAGGGAACCGTAATGTCTTTGAGTCCATCGTTCTGTGGAGTCAAGGTTCCTCCTAGAAAACCTACCCTTTGGCACACATCAGATGTTGTCAGGAGGCATCCATGGTTGTTGGGAAGCTCTGAACACTTTCGGTCCAGGTCTGTGCAAACAGAAGTTTCTTCCATTTCACTCAGGCTCCTTCGCATCAGGGAGATTCTTTCAATCCCTCCGTTTTGAGTCCCTCCAGAGGCAGCGTTTGAACAAACACCTTCTTCAGACTTAGGGCCGTCCCTCTGGTTCTGGGCTTCAAGCTCTTCGATGTACTTATCGCTGCGCTCCAGAGCTCTTTTCAGCTGCGCCACGTCCCGCTCATACTGATGGATTTTAGCCTCAAGAGCTGCGACTGTATACCTGC
This sequence comes from Gymnocypris eckloni scoliostomus, assembly GCA_027564155.1. Classification (NCBI taxonomy): domain Eukaryota; kingdom Metazoa; phylum Chordata; class Actinopteri; order Cypriniformes; family Cyprinidae; genus Gymnocypris; species Gymnocypris eckloni. The sequence continues at coordinate 10,505,264 of CM050419.1, forward strand.
CAAACCTCAATGTAAAACACAAACCACAAATGAGATCAATTTTACACATCTGAGTTACTAATACGGTGTAAATATGCATAAATAAATATGAATAATCTATCTAACTTAAAATGCAAGTCGGTACTCCTCACCAACATTACATTATAAACATGTGCTTACTTTTGAGGAGATCTGCTGTCCACTTCGGCTTTCAGGCGCATATTTTCCTGGATTAAGTCAAAAATTTGGGAGCGCAGAGTTTTGTTAGCCTGAGGGAAAGAAACATGTTGCATTCAGAATAGCTTCTTTTTAGACAAAGCACTGAACACAAATAACACCATTTCCCATATTTCCAGTGGTCAGTGAAAATTCATCTATATATATATATATATAAATAAATAATCTCATTAAGGTTTTGTATGCACATTTAAATGACAGTTATTATATTCATATTATATTATTCTATTAAGTATGCTATTTATCTATTATTAAAGGCACACATTTTAAAATAGTTTAATTATGTCAAATTAGACATTAAATGTCTCACATTAAAGAAACAATAAACACTTAATTTCATATATTTCCCAGAATGCACTACAGAATATTTGAAACAGAAAATGTGCATTATTCACAGGAATAATGACAAATAACAGGAGACTGCCAATTTTCGAAAATGACACATTACAGCTTCAGTTAAATGACCAAATGAGCACAGTCAATGCGCTTTTTTTATTATATTCAAAAAAGCAATCACATCATACTTCTTTCAGCCTTTCGAGGTCCTGTTTGACCTTCCTGAAGAGGTCATTGGCAGCTCTCAGCTTATTGTCCGACTCCTCCAGAGCGCTGGTTCGACAGTACTGGTTTCACTCCGAGGAACCAAGTCTGTGCTCGGTTCCACAGCCGTCTTAAGTTGCATCTCAAGGCTCAGGTTTTTGCTTTTCAAGTCCTCGTTCTCTTTCAAGAGGGTTTTGATTTCATCCTGTAAGACAGTGAATTAATCTTCCTGCCTTTCATTGCATAGCTAGGACAGTCTCTTACAGGCACATTGTGTTAAGTCTAATTTGGAGTCACGTATACTAAGTCTGTCAGATATGATGAGGCCCAGATGGAATGGACCAGACTTTGTTTTAAATATTTTGCATTTATTTTTGGAGGGAAGTCTGCAGAATTTTGTGGTATGGATTCAAACTTGGTCAAATGGGTATTCCACTTGAAATTATACAGGGAATATCAACAGAACATTGTGTTCATCAAACCATTTCATTGGGTGTTTGACTAGAAGTACCTCATATTCTCGTAAAAGCAGCTCCCCTCGAGTCTTTCGGAGGCGTCTCTTCACAGCATCACTCTCGCTGGACTCGCAGTCAGTTGTGGCTCCTGTGAACATATACACAGAGGAAGACATTTAATCACACATAAAACTTAGTTCTGCAGCTTTGCATATTAAAAACAACAATATATGACTGTGAGGTGAGCTGACATTACCAATGATTTCTCTGCAGGGGTTTTCTGGGGTGATGGCCACCCTACAGGTGGGACACTGACTGCTCTTCTCCAGCCACACTTTGATGCAGTTGGAGCAGAACACATGGTTGTTGCAACAAATGACCGGCTGACGGACCTTTGAGGTGCAGATCAGAACAAACCAACAGGTAAAGTAATGACTGTTAATATCAAATCATACAGGATCATTAGAAACAAACAGGACCGAAAAAACATCATTATGGACAAATAACCAAATGCTTATTTATTTACGACTATTTGTATGATTAAATGTTTTTAACACAACATTACAATGCACGAGTGTATGTATATTTATTCATGTTTTCCTGTTTATCCCAGTAAAGCTGCTCTGAAACAACCTGTATTGTAAAGCTGTATATATATATATATATATATAGAAAGTCTGTTTTCCAATCCTGTCTATGTAAACAATTAGCCCTGCCCACCTCAAACTCAGACCAATCAGATCATATGAAACATGTCAAGTACTGTGTTTGCAAATGTTTTAAATAGTTTGCAGTGACTTTAACACCTTAAACGCTCCTTCCTCATCTGTCCCATTTATTTCATCACTCATCAACCGCATGTGTTCAGTCAGAAGCAGGCGTTTAGACGAGTGCTGGCTGCTCTTTATTGTTATGTGTGTTTTGGGAGAAAACAAAAACGGGCCTCGGTTTGTTCTAACGTTACTGTAAAATTAAAAACTATCTCTGTTTTAAGTTATAGAAACATGTTCTATAATATGCACATATTTGCACATTATCTTCATTAATGCAAGATAAAAGAGCGGTGTATTGTGTTAGGTATAATTGTAGGTAATATCAATTGTATAATTAAACAAAGAAGAAGAAACACAGTTCACGCACACACTGCACGACTCTGTGTGTTTTCTTCTGTCGTGTATTTAAAGTTTTGTGAAAGTGTGTTACCTTTCCGAGGCAAATCTGACAGGATATCGGCAAAGTCAGTGAAAGAGTAACGTTTTGAAAACTTTGAGCCATGATTTAGTCCTCACGCGTGAAACATGATCCAAAACTCCCTCCAACAGAAACAAAGTAACGAGCCGCGCACGCGACTACGGCAAGCGAAGAGTACTAAACCACTATAACGAAACGCTTCCTGCGTAGACTACTGCGCATGCTCCCTGCGCTTAGCGTTGAAGACTTCGATTATTAATGCGTTTCTGAAGTAACGTAAGTTCTTATGTAATAAATCTTGTTTTTATATAATTTTTGGGTCAAAGTGAATTCAAAAGTAATTATTATATTAATATTCCGGAATAGGATCTCATATTTTCTACTAAAAAAAGAATGGTAAAGCTTGCTTTCGGTAACCATTAACAACATATAACAATGAGAACAAGCAATAATAATACTAATAATAATAACGTTACAATTATTGTTAGTAGTACAAGTAGATAATAATTAGTACATAATTAGATTAGTGGATGTAATATTGGAAGATAATAAAATAACAATCATCATCATCATCATCATCGCTGTTGTTCTTGTTGGTGTTGGGTATGTTTTATTATGGTCAAAGGCAAATATATTTACACTTGGCTGAATTACATCTTAAATCACAGGCTGATGTCTGAGTGATCAGATTGAGATCCTTTTCTAAGTGTGTCCTGAAGGGCATTTGTCATGAATGGGATGCTATCTGATGAAAATATGCAACATAATGTATAAAGTAATCAAATGTCTTAATAGCAATTAAAAAGCCAATTTGTGTGTGTCTTCTAATACTCAAAATACTTTTTAATGTATTGCAAATCATATTTGCCCCTCCTGTTCTATGGATGTGTCTCATCTCTTTATTTCAAGAGTTTTATCACAACAGAGTATACCTTTATATGTTTTACTTCATTTTAATTTGATCTCATAATTCATTGGTCATTGCTAAATGATGGCTTTATGATCCCATAATGACAGACCCAGTGGCTGAGCGCTTGTGAGATAACTTCATTAGCATTGAACTGATGCAAAACTATGTTGTACATTGATTGCATCAAGCGGGCTATTGGTGCTGCGACTACATTACTGTCATTTGTTGCAGGTCTTTCATGTCAACACAGCGCATGGCGACTTTACTTTGTCTAGACTATGAGTAGTCTGACTGCACGCCAGTAGCTCTGAAACTCAGAATTAGACATTCCTGGAGAGAAAGAGTTTGCATGTGTTTGTGAGCAAAGTGCAAACTGCTGAGCATGCGCTTACATAATACCATAAATTTGCCTTGTTTTCTTATTTTTACAGACCCCCTCCTTCCCCTTTTGCCTCCTGTCAGTGAGATCAGCATCTCAGAAATACACACAAAAATCGCTTGCTACTCACTTCATCGTTCGTAAGTGGAACAAGAGCTGTGTCAACAAGAGACGAGCAAATCTCCAGTGAAATGAGTCATCCAGCGCAGTCAGTGAAACACCTCATCACATGAGTCTACTACAACACCCATCCCACCAGGAGAAGCTCACCGTGTCTGCTGTTAAGAGAGAGGTATGAGTTGATTTGCATTGCTGATGACTCATTACTTATATTAAACACTGATGTCACAAAGTTTGGGGTCGGTACAATTTTTAAATGTTTTTGAAAGACTCTCATGCTCATGAAGACTGCTTTATTTGATTAAAAATACAGTAAAATCTGTAATATTGTGAAATAGTATTACAATTAAAGAAACTGTTTTCTATTTGAATTTATTTTAAAATGCAATTTATTCTTGTGATGCAAAGCTGAATATTCAGCATCATTACTCATGTCACATGATCCTTCAGAAATCATTCTAACATTTCTTATTATTCTCATTATTATTTATTATTTTTTAAATAATGTTTTTATGAATGGATGGTGAAAGAACAGCATATATTTAAATTAGAAATCTTTTGCAACATTATAAATGTCTTTGTCACTTTTGATCAATTTAATGCATCTTTGCTGAATAAAAGTATTTTTTTTTTATCTTTCTGACCCCAAACTTTTAAAGGGTAGTGTATATAAAATGATATTATAATTAATGTAAGATTCCTAATGTTTTGATGATTTATGCAACCAGGTATTATACACGATGCATGATGGTTATTATCAGTTAATGGAAGTTTAATTCAGAAATGTGCTTAAAAATATTAATTTGCAATTCCATGTGAACATAGGAATGCATCTAGTTCAAATCATATTATTAGAACTGCTGCGATACTCTAAAGATTGTATTTTGCCCGCATATGCTTCAGACAATGGTTTGTAATCTTTCCCCCATTAATTGGTGACAGTCAATTAATCACAGCCGGTTGAGGACCGCAGGATCTATTGATCTGGTCCGAGGCCTTATTTTTCATTCCTTAAATGACACAGATCGGCACATTTGCCTTGGCCGGGTAATGGAGGGTGGTGAGCCAATGACCCGTGTGTCAGGCCTACATGTGTCCCATGCTCCCCCATTGTGAAATGGCATCTTTACCATTTAAGCTGGAAAGGTTTAGACTGCCCTAAGAGCAGGCACTGGGACAGGCCTTGCTCCACTGCTCAGCTGACCTTTCTGTTTAAAGCTTAATCACTGGCAAATGCTTACATTAATTAGCCTGTCCTCTCTCTTTCTTTCTTTCTATCGCCCACCTGATCCCACACACACACGCACAGACCAACGTCATGCCAGTGGCTTGAGAACCAGAATGAGTGTAACCTGCAGTCTTGAGGACATTAAGACATTTTCCCTCGCACTCCTGCAGGCTTCACGTATTGATTAGTGTGGCCCCTGACCGCGATCGCTGCAGTGCCAGAGAGTGTGTCATGGAGATGAGTGGCCCCTGCTGTCCGCGGGGCTCTTTCCTAAGCCTCGGCTCTCTCTCTACAGTCAAGCCGCAGCTGACGCCCCCTCCACGGCTCAGACACCTTTCATTGCCCTTTCACAACCCTGCCCTTTAAAAGTCGGAGCAGCATCCGGTTCTTTACGTTTTGCATCATGGATTGAAGCTCACGGCATCTGAAATTATCCAGTATGTGTCAGAAACTCTGCTAAAAGCTTGCAAAGGAAGAGTAAAACATCCTCGGAAATGTTCACACTGACCGGATATGTTCTTACATAAAGATAAATTATGTTTTTTTTTACATTAAACATTTGATTCCAGCTTACAGGAACAATAGGCTGATTAACTTGTTGGGTCTCATTCACTAATAGATATTTTTAGGCACAAGAGCATCTTAATTATGTATTTGTAAATTTAGAATGAAATTTATAACTAAAGTTATTGCTGAATTAGTTTGTGAAAATGTCCATATGCACATGGATTAAAGCTCACAGCATCTGATTATATACATTTAAAAATAAAATGTTCTCTATGTATAAAAAAATGTTTTAACACATTTATCCAGAGTATGTCTTTTAAAATGATTGTACACCAAATACAGTTCATGCCTGTTTCTTTGTATATCCTGATCGGGGGCAGGGCCAGCTGTTTGTTCAACCAATCACAGTCAGGGACAGTGTTGAGGAAACATGTTTGGAAACAAGAAGTCGGAGCAGGATCATTACATTCATTTTGCATCATGGATTGAATCTCACGGCAGATGGAATTAATCTGGAATTATCCATTATGTCAGAAACTGTGCTAAAAGTTTGCAAAGAAAGAGAAAAAACACTAGACGTGTTCTTGCGTAAAGATTACTTCTGTAATTTGTTTGTAATGTTAAAATGCTCGGTTCCAGGTTAAAACACAGGAATGGAACAGAAACATGTTTGGAAACATTAGCCAGGTTTCCATCCAAAGCTGCGAATTTAACTTCTGCGCAAAATTGAAATATCGCATAAAACATTTGCGAAAAAACACTGTTTCCATTCAACGAATCAAAGAGAACAAAATTGTCACTTCTTGGTAGAACTGGCACTATATATCACTAAGAAAATTAGGAGAAGCCACTGAATATAATAATTATCATTTATAATAAATTACGTGTGCCTCAGAGCAAGCAAACAAAACTAAATAAATGCGGTCATTGCTTTCGGAGTTGGATGTCTGGTGTTTGGGAACGCAGTCGTGTAACAGTTCTGAGAGGCAGTTACACAGAAATACTTTGATGAAAGACTTTGCTCGGGCGTTTCAAAATGACCATAACAACATTTAAGATGCTGTGGAACAAGTTCGGTCTGCTTGGTTCTGCTGTCCCATCGCGAAAGGTCACATGACTTTTTTGATGCACATGGATGCGCAATTTACTCTGCAAATGTGTTTCCATCTCTCATTATTCACATTAACCATTTTTCTCACAAGTTAAAAACCACCTCAAGCGAGCGTAAAAACCTTTTTACGAATTAAGGGATTTATATTTGAAATTTGGCGTTCCCATCACTTGTTTGTGATGCGATATTTCAGGGTGAAGGAAACATAGCTATTATTTTTGCACATTCATTTGGTCACACCAGTATTGAAGAAATTACAGATTTCAAAATAGTTAAACATATAGAGCTCTACACTTAAGATGCTTGTCCCGCCCTCAGAGATTTCTGATTGGACCAAAGATGTCTATTTGCTACACGACCAACTGTTAAGCACAGATTAAACACAAGAACCCATATCCTGCACAAACGACCCCTAATTCCACCGTCGTCTGCCGAAACCAGACACAAAATGAATACATGAATATAAACACTCTTCTAATGGAGAGCGTGGGATACCACCCCAATTATTAGTGCGAAAGTCTGTTCTCTAGCTGTGCCGCCACCCCCTTCCTCTCTCTTTCTCTCCAGCCTCAAATTTATTCTCCTCCGCGGGTGCAGTTTTAGTGGAGGGCCGTGCGTCGCGGTGCAGAGAGGAGCAGCGTGCGGTGATTTTATTGCATTGCCTACAGGCTGCTTCAGCCACACGACTCGCTCGTGCCGCCCCCACCCTTCCACACCGCAGATGAGGCTCCGCTAGCCCGACGGTGGCTCCGCTACACCCCTCTTCCTCCATCCATCCCTCTCTCAAGGGGCCCCTGGGAGCCGAGGGTGGATTATTATGGAAATACTATCATCCACTGGCCCTCTGAAGCACAGCTGGGCAGGGCCATCATTACATGCATTGTGGCAATCTGTTCTGGGAAGGGCAAACGTGAACGTCACGGTGGCAGAGATTAGAGTGGCATGCATAGATCACATAAAATGTATGCCGGATAAAATGCAAAAAACTTCAAAATGACCTCGATGAATTTTGTACTTTTTGCCTCTGGTTTTATTAGGGCTCCCTCGCAGCCGTATCTTACTGTGTGTAAATAAGACATTTTCATCTCAAATATTTTATGTCCTCCTGCATTACGGCCTATTTCTTTCGCATGGCAGGAGCTCATGTCTGATGATATCTGATATCAACGTAAATCTGTGCAGCAAATGTGGCCGGTTTTGTTCCTGTTGAGGGACGGATGGTGTGTCCGTGTATCAATCATAGTCACTGGTCCGAGCGCTGACCAGCCTCTGAGTGATTGCGTTTAGTTCCTCACGAGATATTTCTGCCATGCTTGTTATCAGATTAACCCGCCCACTGAGACTGATCATTCACTGCCCGATAAACGGGGTCAGTCACATCCATCACATTACTGTACTCGCCCCAGTCTCGCTTACTCGCTCAAGAGTTTGGAAATGTAAACAAAACCATAACATCATAATCACTGGTTTAACCTGAGTTATACAATCCTCATTTCATATCACATAGAGTTTTAGAAAAAGTCAATGAAAGTGCATGACATAGTCTCATGTTTAAGACAGAGGATGGGGAATCTATCACAATGAGCCATTAAAAATGCATAGAACCTCATTAACTTTTGCAGAGACTGAAAGCTCTTTCTTATAATCTCTTTCTTTTTATATCACTTCCTTTATATATATTTGCAATATTGTATTCATGGTGACAGCTTTAAGAGTCCAGGACCTGGTCTGTTGAATTCAGTCTGTAAAAAGTGTTTTGAGATTATACAAAATGAGTGTTCAGATGAAATACTTATGACATGCTGTATTCCATCTGGAACTATTTCAACAGAATTTTTATTGATTTATTAAATATATTTCAATTTTTAACAATCATTTTAAATAATTATTGTTGTTATAATTATGCAGTTTAAAAAAAATGACAGGCTGTTGGAATATTTACTTTTTATGTTATAAACCACAGGACAGTTTAAAATGAACTACACGAAAAATGATTGAAATTATGAAAAATAATGGAGAGTCACAGCATGTTAAACAGCCTGTGGAAGAAAAAAGTGTTTTATGATCACGAGAATGGAATATGACATGCTGTATTGCATCTGAAGCTATTTAAACAGCATTTTACTAATTATATTATAATTATTACTTTTAAAATGTATTAGTTTGATATATTTCATAATTTATTTATTTAATATATTTTCAATTATTTATGAGAATTATTGTTTTTAGAATTTAAATGTATTTAATATTTTATTCAAAGTATTTTTCTATAATGCAGTATTTGCAGTATTTAAAAAAAAGACAGTCTGCTTGAATATTTACACCTTTTGTACATTTAAGAAATTAATTTGTAATACCACTGGACGGGATAAAACAAACAAGGCAAAAATAAAAAGTGATTAAAAATGATGAAAAAACATGTTAATCACAGCACTAACCATTAGACACTAAATATACATTTTCCGATTATAGTTTGATATAAATCTTAACCTTATATCTTGATGTTGATTAAATAAAGCTAATGGACATGCACGGATGTGAAATCCGAATGAAAAAGTTATTAAAGTCACTTCTGATTGCGACAGTACATATAGACATGCAAAACACGCTTCTTGTAATCAAACACACTCTCAGCTTAAGGCCTTATTAATTATTAGTGCCCACTTGACTTCATATTGTGCTGCTGGTGGCCTGGTCAAAGATTATAATTACCACTTTACTGTTTGTATCAGATTCATCTCCTCTTGCCTGTAGTACTGTATTACTCTCAGCATCTCTTCCTCTCTCTCTCTCTCTCTTTCTCTCCCTCTCCCGTACACAAGACCAAAAGTGCAGGCACATCATTTATTGATAAGACAAAAAGAATGTAATGAAATTATCAATGTTCTTGAATTAATTATGAACATGATTAAGAAAGCTAAAATCTCAGGAGCCGAGATCTCATTACCCATTCAGTCTCAGGGATTGCTTTCATTCAGGAAGAGGCAAAAGAAGCCGTCCACCCGGCCCGGCTCGAACAGTCCTCTCTGCCCCTGCATGGAGCTCCTCTTTACCCCGCTACTCTGTCCCTGATTTATTCCCGCTCCGTCCTGCTGGAGCCAAATGAGATCCGCGACCGCTTGCACGCCGAGAGGTCCTGACCTTCCCTCTCAGATAGCAGCTCCTCGCTGGAGGTAAGACACACAAGCTGGTTTTACTGGAGAGCAGCCGCTCGGCTCGACCTTAGTTTGGTCTTTGTGTGGAAAGTAGTGCCGGGAATTGTCTGTTAATACCGGATGGCTTTGTCCTAATTGTGGATAATTACTTTCCTGCACTACTATGGAAGACTTTTCCCAGTCAAGCTGTCTTGTGTTTGTATATGGAGGATGTGTTGTTACTTTCAAATCTGAGGAAGGAAAAAAATAAATAAGCAGTTTTTAAATTGTGAAAATCCAAAGAAATAAAATTTAGAATTTTCAGGTTGTCGTTTGCATATTGACTTTTCTTAAAATGAGCAAGTATTTTGATTGATTTGAATGCGTGTATCATTTAAGGCCACAGAATGTAAGAGGCCATTCATATAAACTATCATTAAACGTGAAACATTTCAGATATATTTCAATATTGAGTTATATTAAAGATATTATTAGGATATATTGAGATATGTATTAAAGATATGTAGTTTATATATATATATATATATGACATTTAATTATGTGTTAATTTGTTAATGTATATATTAATTCAAATATTATTGTTGTTGTTATGAAATTTGCATGCTATAAAGGCAAAGTACATTTTTATACTGATTTCTGTATGAATCATATTGTAGAAATAGGCTAATTATTGAAATGTCTACTATAGTTCGATATGTTTCATTTGATCCGATAAAACACTGAATCATTAAAATACTTTGTAAAAAGTTGCATATTAAGAGTTTCTCCATTTTTCTTCGTGTGTCTGTCGCTCCAGTCATTTCGTATATTTGCATTATTATCGTGCCTTTGCTGAGGATTTGTTTTCACTGCTTGTTTAGTGTGAATCAGAACGAGTCGCTCCTGTGGAAACGAGTGTGAGAATGACAATTGCTAGTTTTTTGGTTTCTTTGGTCACATGGGGAAATGTGCACCAGTATATGGGCGTCCCCAAAGGAATGGAGCTGGGTTTCAGAGCCCCATCTCTCCCAACGTCTCTGTCTTTCTCCCTTCTTGTCAACCTTTCTCATATCCCTGTTTTCTTGCCTAGTTTTTCTTTCACTCCATCTCTTGTGTCTTCCCATCATCAGGCTCCAACACACACACACACATTCACTGCAGCGCTGCATTGTAAAGCCACCCATCGGGGAACGGTGTGCAGTTGGCGAAGAACTTGTCGCATTGTGATGATACTCTCTCCACCATTTCGAGGTCCTGCAGTAAACATGCATGTCTTTACTGTGACCTAAACAAATAAAAACATCCCAAACTCTCATTATTCGTCCTGATAAGAAGGTCTATGTTATTCAGTTTTAGAAAACGTGTGTTTTGCGCCCAACCTCGGTCTCGGCGGATAAGAAAGCCTCTGGAGGATAATGAGAGCTCTCTGGCCCGAGGATTGATCCGTGTATTGGATCTCACATAAGACTGCTGTTACTGGATATTACCCAGCGCTATCGGCCAGCCGTGATGGCCTCGTGATAAGAAGTGCTTACCAAAGGGGAAGCTCCTACAGGGCAGATACGGTTTCTCAGCCGCCCTCAGGGGACCGTCAGCTTCATGCTGCTGAGCTCAGGAACTTTTTACCTCATCAAGTAAATTCAGCCCCTTATCAAGTTACCAAGCAGGCCTCTTCCAGTCGAACAAATATTTCTGCCCATTGTCACTGTCAGTGCTAAAAGAGACAGTCGCGTTACAGGGAACCTGCTCTTCATTGATAACCCAGGAAATTTGGGAGGTGATGGATTTGTTTGGGTGATTCGGAGAAACTTGATCTCTTTAGCCATCTTAACAGTCTCTAAGTGCTTTCTCTGAGTCTGGGAGTCTTTCGTTGTGGGATGAGAATTCCCAGATAAATGATTCTGAATTTACAGTCGGGATGAGTTGAAGTTTTTATGTCCTTTAAAGATAATGGCATTGTTGACAATGCAATCTAGGTCCTGTAGTGCAGTTTAGTGCGTTCTGGATCTCTGAAAGACGCTAAACTCTCAGATAATGAAGTGCTCGGTACATAATGTGCCATCTCCAGAGTTTTTCAGCCCTTCGTCGCAGTGTTTAGGGCCCAGCAGAGAGGCGATGCAGGAGTTTGTCAGCTCCGGCGTTATTAGCCAGGTGGCATCTGGTACCCGCCAGCCTGCCAGAGGAGGGCCCAGATGGCGCGTTAAGCAGGCTAATTATTTCAACACAAAACTCTGATATCGCAGTCCGCCAGGGTCCAGTTTCCCTCTTTTGAATCTTACTCACCGGGCTTTGTTTCGGAACCGCCCTCCCTCTCTTCCAGTGAATGTGTCTTTGCGGGGATGAGTAACTGGATCCCATGAACTGGTGGTAAATTGTGAGCGATGCCATGCAGTGGGAGATGACAGCTGTAATGTTAGTCCTGAGAGGTGTCATGGAACAAAACGCCAGACTGGTTTTATTCCTTTACATTAATAAATGGATAGAGAACATCTTCAGATCTGTTGTACTACCACCTGATGTTCATATCATTGTTTTGGTGGTTATTCTGTGTCAAACTTTGCTTGGACATTTATTTAATGGTATGAGTCGTAGCCTAGCATTGTGACTCTCAACTAGGGTCGTGACCTCAAAAATAGTCGCTGTTCCTCGCTGACAACATGGAAAAATAGTGTTATATGTAAATTATAAAATGCAACTGAACATTACTACTGTTGAAAAAAGCATTTTTTGTATTTTTATTTAGTGAGGATGCTTTAAATTGATTAAAAGCGACAATGAAGATTACAAAACATTTGTTTCAAACATATGTTGTTCTTTTGAACTTTCTTTATGTTAAAGAATTCTTTAAAATCTGTATGACGTTCCACAAAAACATTCGGCAGCACAACTGTTGTAAACACTGATAATAATCAGAAATGTTTCTTGAGCAGCAAATCAGCATATTAGTATGATTTCTGAAGATTTCTGAAGACTGGAGTAATGATGCTGAAAAGTCAGTGTTGATCACAGGAATAAATTACATTTTAAAACATAATCAAATAGAAAACAGTTATATTCAATTTTAATAATGTTTCACAATATTATTGATTTTCCTGTATCATTTTTTTGTTACAAATAAATGCAGCTTTGGTGAGCATAAGAGATCATAAAAGCAATGAAATTCTAACCAAAACTGTCTATTTTGTCAACAATAAATGTACAATACATCATATTTATTATACTGCTAAGAGAAAACTCAGTGCTTGATTTTAAGGCCGATCTTGTTTTCTTTTTGTACTATATAAATCATTTTCCGAGACTGTAGCCAACAATAAAAGTAGCAAAACAGGTCCAAAAAAGGGTTAAACTGTATTGATGGGTAATATAACACAAAGTGCTTACCAAACAATATTTCAGTGCTGAGCGGTGTCGGCAAAAAAGCGTAGTTTTGGCAGTGAATGGTTACCATTCCCCACTCATTGACCGGGCCGATACTGTCCGGCGATAGGGCCACTGAGTAATGGGTCAATAAAGGCCAAGTCAGTGCGGAGCACCTGCTATCAGAGCGCCGCAATAACACCACAATACCTCTCGCTTTCCCTTAAGAGACCTCAGACCTCATCATGTAGTCCAGTCCAAAGTCCTGCTCATAATAAGGGTCACTTACTAAGTCAACATTAAAAGCCTATTCCATTAGAGTCCAAAATTACACGAGACTTTAATGTCCTCAAACACCAGCAGTTAAGAGGGAAACAGCTCATGTACATTAGAAACACACGATGAAATAGTCATGAGATTATTATCAAATCACATTTAAGTATGTTTGGCAACACAGATGTTTTTATTCATGGCATACATCTGTTTCCAAGTCATGCTTTGTGATGGCTCTTTGGGGAGCTGCAGGTTGTAGAAAAACAATATTTACTGCACGCTGAATTTCCACCTTTGAGTTAAACCCTTCATTGATTGTGTATTGGGAGCAGTCCAGGCCAGGCCGCTCACGCCTCCCCTCCTCCTCCTCCTCATCTTCATCCTCTAGTGGACACCAACACCTCCACCTCAATAAAGACAAGGTGCAGGCCTCCGACTGATAACCTGCTGACTCCTACATCGCAGGTTTCCGCTCTGAAATTGAGTCCTACATCATGATCAATTGGTTGATGTCATGGATGAGTAATGCTACTTTACACATGTTATCCAAAACACACACATGCACTTTAATGAACACACTTTCATGGACCATTTAAGAAGGGGATCCAGTCCATTGCATAGGTTTTTGTATGGAAGGTATATTTTGGTTTAAATTTGATGCATCACAATAAAACCAAACGAACATAAATTCAGACAAGCGTCAATATATAATTATAATGATAAATATAAATAAATCCTCTCCAGTGAATGGGTGCCGTCAGAATAAGAGTCCAAACAGCTGATAAAAACATCACTAATATTCTACAAGTAATTCACATGCATGTTTGTAATAAACACAATCATCATTAAGGCATTTTAACATTAAACTGTCACGTTTGGTCAAAATACCAGTCCATAATCCATAATAACGTGTCCTCTCACATCTAAATCCACCAACATATATGTTTAGAACAGTTTTTTTACTGTTTCGGTGCTTGATCTGTGCATATTTCTCTCCTGATTCAGGCGAGACAACATTTTCAATGGAGAAAGCAATATTATGAATATATTGTATTTTAGAAGCAATGGTTTGATAGATTTATTTCTTACAAACACGTAGTTTTTCACTTCACTGGATGTTAACTGATGTACAGTCATATGGATTCCTTGTGGATTAATGTAATGTTTTTATCAGCTGTTTGGACTCTCATTCTGACGGCACCCATTCACTGCAGAGCATCCACTGCTGAACAAGTGATGTAATGCTACATTTCTCCAAATCTGTTCTCATGAAGAAACAAACTCATCTACATCTTGAATGGCTTGAGAGTGAGAACATTTTCAACATGTTTTCATGTTTGTGTGAACTGTTCCTTTAAGGTAACACAATAATACTAATGTTAATGTTATAAAGGATTGTGAGTGTCCATTGAGCAGAGGTGGAAAGAGTACAAAATATTCTACTCAAGTAAAAGTACCATTACATTACTGAAATTTTACTTAAGTACAAGTAAAAGTACCAGTCTAAAATATACTCAAGTAAAAGTAAAAGTAGCTCATTTAAAATTTACTCTGAGTAAAAAGTACTTAGTTATATTTTAACAATGGGAGGGAGGAAAAAATGGGATAGACCAAAGATGTCAAACTCAGTACCTGGAGGACCACAGCCCTACACAGTGTAGATATTACCCTAATTAAACACATCTGATACAGCTAAACTAATCATTTAGGCTTATTTGAAAACTACATGGTGTGTGTTGGAGCAGGGTTGGAACTAAACTCTTTAGGGCTGTGGCCCTCTAGTAACACGCTCCAGAGTTTGACACATCTGGGATATGGGCCTATAAATCTCAAACTAGGTGTTTTTAATTAAAGGAATCAGTTATTTAGAATAATAACACATTTAGGCTGTTACCAGATAAATTAAATCAGTATCAACAAAATTCATCTTTGCAATGCAGAGGAAACACAGAAGCTTCATCTGAAGTGGCGTAGATGTATTTACACTGACATGAATGCATTTAGCCTGCAGTTACAAACGCAGAAATAATGTTTTGATAAATAAGACATAAAATGTGACCCTGAACCACAAAACCATAAGGGTCCATTTTCCTAAATTGCGATTTATACATCATCTGAAAGCTGAATAAATAATATTTCCATTGATGTATGGTTTGTTATGATCGGACAATATTTGAAAATCTGGAATCTGAGAGAGCAAAAAATCCAAATATTGAGAAAATCTCCTTTAAAGTTGTTCAAATTAAGCTCTTAGTTTTGATATATTTACAGTAGGAAATTTACAAAATATATTAATGGAACATGATCTTTACTTAATATGCTAATGATTTTTGGCATAAAAGAAAAATGTATAATTTTGACCCATACAATGTATTGTTGGCTATTGCTACAAATATACTCCAGCGACTTAAGACTGGTTTTGTGCTCCAGGCCAGGGTCACAAATGTTAAATAGTCATTTGAAATTAAAAATAAATAAATCAAAAGATACTTTAAATGTTAAATTAGAACCACCAGTAGGTGTCAGCAAGTCACTGATAAGAGAGTCATTGTGATTGAACAGAATCATTTAAACGGTTAATTCAAGGAATGAAACACGTCATTGCTCAGAGTCAGAGACGCAAAACTGTGTATGGTGGCTGTGTTTGGTATTATTTTTGTTGTCGAAATAGAGCAAAAACCAGCAATATGGTGTTTAAAACGTCTCTTAATTAACTTCTTGTTTTTTGAACTGTGTAAAAAGAAAAACTACAGGCCTGTGTAATCATGGTGATTTTTTGAGAAAAAACGGCATTCTTCATGTGATGTTGACTTACTATATTAAATTATATAAATATATACATTTTCTGCTTCATTCTAAATGCATTTTAACAGACTGAATCACGCAGTGAAAGAAAGCACTCCATATGCACGTGGATTAGTCTAATCTAACCTTACTAGATTTCACGGCACACTGTTTAGAGTGTTTTATTAGTTTTTTGGCAAAATACTGATAATGCCAAATCGCACATCGTTAAAACAACAATTATTATATTATCGCAGATGATATCGCACACCCTGCACCACTGTCTTTTTGGCTCATTTGTGCAAAACCTTTTGCTAAACCGTCAAAGCTTTATTTTAACCACCAATGCAATGATGTAAGTATTTACCTTACGTTACCTCTACATGCTTGTGAAGGGCGATGTCGAGATGTTATAAGCTGCTAGTTCGGTCTCCCGAGGCAAACACAGCTTACACTGCATAATAGAGCATGAATATGGCCAGGGGTTCACTTCATTTCCTTCGAGTTCAACTTCAGCAGAGTATGACGGGGTCTGGTTTTCAGCTGGGTCTGCATCATTAACGTCTGTCTTGTCCGTCTGCATCTTTCTTGTGATTTTAGCGCCAGTTTCTTCTTCTGCCCATTATTTGCTGCAGTTGTTTCCACGGAGCGATTTTTTTTTTACTCAGTAACGAATGAGTTTTAAAATGTAGCGAAGTACAATACTTCCCACAAAATATACTTAAGTAAAAGTAAAATTACAGATTACAAAAATGACTTAAAAAAGTACAAGTACACAAAAAAGCTACTCAATTACAGTAACGCGAGTAAATGTAATTCGTTACTTTCCACCTCTGCCATTGAGAGGGACAGTGCAGTTTATAAAACCTGTTTGCAAAGAGATTTATAACAATATGGACACTTTTTAAAATAATAGTGTAGATGGATAGCGTTTAGAATTTAATTTATAGTTTGAAACAAATATTTTCAGTTAAAGTCAATTTATTAAAAGGTAATTTTTGAATGCATGCTTCTGATCGTTTTGTGCATGTTATTGCAAACCTGTATAAAAGTTAGCTTTTGTAAGCTCTGCTTCTTTAGCGACTTTCCTTTTCAGCAGGCCTTCTGTGCCACAAAAAAGCCACGGCTAATGTTGGGAATATGAGACCTAATTAAAAAGCAAAGTAATAAATGAAAGCACACAATAAAGAAAGAGCTTGTCACAGTAAAGAGATTTCAGAATAATTTGTTCTGCACATGCTGTATTGGAGACGGCTGCATTATAAAACACTATGATCAGTACATTTTAGGCACCCGCTGCATGAAAGTTAATCATTTTCCGAGTGTGTCATTGATCAGCACTACATCTGGAGACTGGCCTTCTGCCTTTCTCCCTGGAGTCCCGATGCCCTGCGAATTAGCAGCAATAAAGCTATAAAACTGTTCATTTGTATCTCCACCTCTCTCTCTCCCCCCTCCTTCACTCCCTAAAGTGTCTCCCATCTGCTTTTGGGACTGTCAGTTGCGGTCTTACAGCAGGAGTGAGATAAGCACAACATTTTCCTGTCGATATGTTTCTATTAGCCTCCCCAGCTCCATCCATCAGCGAGGCCTTCAGGACCGTACGGACTGACTCTGTGTCTCTGCTTTTTCACTCAGTGCTGAAGTTACGAGACTTACAGTCTCAGAAAACAGAGACTTCAGCTTAGATTTGAGATGTCTTGAACATCTGACAGCTCTCAAAGCTACTTTTGTTTGTCCATGTATACGGTACTGGAGAAGATACCTAGTTCAGTGCCAGTGGCATAAAATCGTTAAAATATACTCTTTTCTTTCGTTTGAGGCACTTAGTAGCAAGTTAACTAGACATCTTCAGGATTAACATCCCGTGGTAGTTAGGAATTACACAAGCCTCAGTCTGGATCCTACCCTTAAACGATAGAGATGACCGAACACCTGAGAAGAGACGATGACAACCCCTCCGAGATGAGCCCCAGAGACAGATCTCCAGTGAGGACCTCGTCACCTAGACATCCATCGGGGAAAGACCCCGGAACCAGTGGACCACTTACACTCTGACTTTGCTGCAGTTGGAACAAACTACTGATTTGTCTGGCCGGAGGGAACTGGCCCCGACTGAGCCTGGTTTCTCCCAAGGTTTTTCTCCATTCTGTCACCGATGGAGTTTTCGTTCCTTGCCGCTGTCGCCTCTGGCTTGCTCAGTTGGGGACACTTCATTTCCAGCACAATCATCGACTTGATTGCACAGATATTATTTAAACTGAACTAAGCTGGACAATGCCACTACTAAATTCAATAATGAAATGCATTCAGCAGATAATTGAGTGTTAAATCCTGTCATTTTACATTATTGACAAATTTGCCTATTTTGATATTGTGCAGTGCTTTGTTACAATGTGTATTGTTAAAGGCGCTATATAAATAAAGGTGACTTGACTTGACTTGACATCTACTGAATATAAGGACTTTGCAAGTTGTTTCTGTAGAAATGATTTATTTTGAAAGACTGCACATGGGGTAGTCTATGCTGCTATTTATTCAGTGTTGATCCACGTAAATCTATTCTATTGCAAACTAATAGCACCTAAAATCACTTTTCATATTGGTCAGACACTTTTATGTCTAAATCGGTCACTTTTTTATGCCAAAAGCCAGTTTTATCAAAATGTGCTGAATTTTTGTTCTAGATTTGAAGGTCAAATGGACTCGTAACAGGGCGGATTTTCAACGAGCAATTAGTGTCAATTGTCTTCATTTGTAATCCACTTTAAGAGCATTAAGACAGAAGCACAAATCCCACTAAAGAGGACTAAATCAAACATGCTCTATTGATATTGCCAAAGGTCACGACCTGGAAATGATGTCCCCTTTTGGTCTCTAACCTTTACGCGTGGTTGGGCTATGATGGCGTTGCAGAATAGCAGCGGATATTGAGATGTAAGTGACAGTCAGTGTTAATGTCTCATTTATACACAATAGACGACACAAGTCACACTGAGATTGCTTATTGATTACTGGTTAACCATGTGGATCATGGAGCCTGTCAGTTTGAACTGTCACAATGGGATTTTTGTAGTTGATGAAACGGTCTCATTCTCAAAAGGTTAGTGTTCAGATGTTAGTGTAAGTTCATGAAATAGAGATAGTTTAAAGAAAATGCTAATCTTTCATGATTTACTTGTTAATCTGTATGATCATATTTCTTGTGAAGAAGATTAAATACGTTTTTTATAAGTTTGTGGGATCCAAAACAACATTGGATCGTTATTGAATGGACCAAAAATACTTTTCAAAACATCTTCCTTTGTTGGCGTTTCATCCAAATGTCAACTTCATTGCAGATGTTTCTCCTAAAAGAGAAGGAAATATATTCAAATTACAATATTTTAAGAATATAGAGCTATAAAGTAAACGCCAAACGCAGCTGAGATCACTGGTCTTGGAACTATTTGGTGAGAAATGTAATGAAATATTGAATATCTCTTTTTAAACTCTCACTGTGGTCTTTGAAACCAATGAGATAAAGAGATATTCATATTTATTTCCTGTTAATTAAAATCACTTTTATGAAACATTGTGAATGAAAAGCTAAACCAGAAAACATTTTACACTGGCATGCAAGTGTGCCTGTATTTTTTATAAGGATTGTCACTGTATTTGCACACAAGAAGATGAAAGATTGATTCCAGATAGATCTCTCTCCACCTGCAGTTCTCCTCAGATCGTCTTTTAGCATTGAGATGAGAGAGTCGCTTTAAAGCACAGACTCTTTATTCGATGGCAGACTGCATGGCCTACTTCCCGTAACGGGCCTCAGTTTGAAACAAAAGCACTACAGGAACTACATTTGAAGCTATTGATCCAGTAATGTCATAAGAGAGAGAGAACGTAAAGCATGAATGGGCTGTTAAACAGCAAAACCAGAGAGAGCCGAGTTACTCATGCTGCGCTCAGGGCTAAGTATGAAAGATTCATTTTGGAGTTTTCTCACTTATGAATGTGGTACGCTTGAGCTTGCTACGCTGATAAATGCAAATGCCAGCAGATGTACACATACACACATACCTGTATTGTGAAGATACGAGCATATGGCTGTGAACGACATGTGGGTTTCCTGGGGATAGTTTTCCAGATGCTTCCAGAGAAAGAATGCAGACAAAAACATGTCACCTCTCTCTCTCTCTCTCTCTCTCTCTCTCTCTGCCTCTGGCAGGTGTCTTGTACGCACTGGCCGTTAAGCACTTGATAATCACAGCACCGGAGAGCATTGAGCAGAGCAATGAGACCAGATCAACATCTCTGCGGTTTAAACTGGCCATGTCCTGCTGCTCTCAACTACCTATTTAATTATAAATAAAAACTATCTATCTATCCATCCATCCGTCCGTCCATCCATCCTGTCTGTCTGTCTGTCTGTCTGTCTGTCTGTCTGTCTGTCTGTCTCTCTTTCTGTCTGTCTGTCTGTCTGTCTGTCTGTCTCTCTGTCTCTGTCTGTCTGTCTGTCTCTCTCTCTGTCTCTCTCTCTGTCTGTCTGTCTGTCTGTCTGTCTGTCTGTCTGTCTGTCTGTCTGTCTCTCTGTCTCTCTGTCTGTCTGTCTGTCTGTCTGTCTGTCTGTCTGTCTGTCTGTCTCTCTGTCTCTCTGTCTGTCTGTCTCTCTGTCTGTCTGTCTGTCTGTCTGTCTGTCTGTCTGTCTCTCGGTCTCTCTGTCTCTCTGTCTGTCTGTATGTCTGTCTGTATATCTGTCTGTCTGTCTGTCTGTCTGTCTGTCTGTCTGTCTGTCTGTCTGTCTGTCTCTCTGTCTGTCTGTCTGTCTGTCTGTCTCTGTCTGTCTGTCTGTCTGTCTCTCTGTCTGTCTGTCTGTCTGTCTGTCTGTCTGTCTGTCTGTCTGTCTGTCTGTCTGTCTGTCTGTCTGTCTGTCTGTCTCTCTGTCTCTGTCTGTCTCTCTGTCTCTCTGTCTGTCTGTCTGTCTGTCTGTCTGTCTGTCTGTCTCTCTGTCTGTCTCTCTGTCTGTCTGTCTGTCTGTCTCTCTGTCTGTCTCTCTGTCTGTCTGTCTGTCTCTCTCTGTCTGCCCGTGTCTGTCTGTCTCTGTCTGTCTTCTGTCTCTGTCTGTCTGTCTGTCTGTCTGTCTGTCTGTCTGTCTGTCTGTCTGTCTGTCTGTCTCTTTGTCTGTCTGTCTGTCTGTCTGTCTGTCTGTCTGTCTGTCTCATCTCATCTCAGGGATGGGCAGCTGGCGGCCCTCGGGACGTAAACGGCCCCCAGTGTCTTTTAGTACGGCCCGCTGGATTATATTACACTCGGATGATCAATTTGAAAAACATTTGAAGAGTAAGTCACAGTTAATACTATCTCTACTATATAATAATACTATACTTAAACTTCAAAAGCCTATGATTTCACTTAATAAAAATGAGTGACTGCACGTTTCAAAATCAGGAGCTGCGCTGTTTTGTGTTCTGTGGTTACCGGGAAAACCGCTATATTCTGCCGTTCTGAAAGCCAACCCTGGAACGAATATGCATTTTCAATAAGCCCGTCTGCTGTTTTTGCTACATATTTTTAAATGTGAACCAGTGGATCGGCAAAAAGCTAATGCATTATAAAAATCTAAAAATTATTAAGTAATATAATAATTAATTGATACTTTTGACTCATCCCTTTTTCTTAAAAAAACTTTAAAGGCTGAAATGTGAAGTGCAGATCTTAAAAAGGTCTTTAAATTGATTTTGAAAATCCTGCAGATACCAGGTTATTTTAAGGTACCATTTAAAAAATAGTTAGAGGCCAATGGGGAAATTTGGCCCGGATGCCGAGGTCACACCCCTACTCTTTTTCGAAGGACATCCTGGGATTTTTAATGACCACAGAGAGTCAGGACCTCGGTTTAACGCTTTTTACAGTATAGTGTCCCCGTCACTATACTGGGGTGTTAGGAACCACACAGACCACAGGGTGAGCACCCCCTGCTGGTCTCACTATCACCTCTTCCAACAGCAACCTAGTTTTTTCCCAGGAGGTCTCCCATCCAGGTACTGACCAGCTCAACCCTGCTTAGCTTCAGTGGGTGACCGGTCTTGGGCTCCAGGGTGATATGACTGCTTTACATTGACTTGTTAGTTAATATTTCTGTCAACTGACAACAAAGTTTCCCTTCTGAACTAGCATTACTGCACACGTTTTATTTTTAATAGAATCTTTAAAAACAAACTACATTTAATTATACGTTCATTTCTTTCAATAAAAAGGAAATTGAGTAAGCCGGTGTTAAAGGTGTGTGGACGTGGATTAGTAATCCGGCCTCGTGGTATAAAGGAGAACAAATGCTGGCCCTCGTCACTCTCAAAGTTACCCATCCCTGATCTATCTATATCGTTTGTGTGCTAGTTTATGTTCTATCTGCATCCATCCATCCAGCTTCTTTATCTTGTTTTTGCTAATTAATAAATACAGTTGAATGTATGAATGTATTTTCAAGTCATTTTCATTTTCCCACCACTTATTTCAATATGAATTGCCATTCCGCATCCTCTTTGCCAACTTAATTCAAATTCATAAATTGAACTCAAATTAAAATGTAAGGAATTTGATTCTGAATGCACAACAGAATCGTAGCATGAGCAATATTTATAGTGATGCTTTCCATTAATGTTCTTTTTATTTGATTTAAGCGTCATCTTTCCATACGAGCATCTAGTGTTTGACATGTGAACTGAGGTTAAGCTAGTGACTGAACAGGTGTTGTGTATCACAGCTGTTATTATATCACATATAGCTGAAATGTTGTGTTGATCGATCGTCCAGGACCGGAACTGTCTGATTTGTCATTTCTGATAAGAACTCCCTCCCAGGCCTTTACCGTTACATTCAGCCCTCATTATATCATCTTTACCCAAACCCCTGCAGCACAGTGTAATCCGCAGATAATCACCCCAGCAGCAGTTTTTCTTCCTGCCTTTTATGTTGCAATCGCTTCTTTTGTCTTCAGCGTTTTTTCCTGCTGTTACTGGTTTCTCGAGTCTCCACAGGAAATCCAGTCTCCTAACAGGTCATTTAAATGCTGTCTCTCTTTCACATTATTGATCGGGCGGCCGGCACGGACGAATGCAGGGTCCTTGAGATGTGTATCTGTCTGGTAAGGGCAGTAGTGTCTACCATGAGCTGATACACAGCTCTGACCTTGTGCTGATGTGCTAATACTGCCAGAGAAACACTCTACAAATGCAAAGAAAATGTCCAGACGTCTCTGTCAAGGGAAGATACACTCAGTGTGTTTTTAATTATGATCACACTTTAGTGACTGGGTATGTTTGGAATAGCATACTGCATATTATTATTATTTATGCACATGTCTCAAAAGTGTGGAATATTTAAGATTTTTTTAATGTTTTTGAAAGAAGTCTCTTAGGCTCACCAAGGTTGTAAAAACTGTAATATTGTGAAATATTATTACAATTTAAAATAACCATCTTCTATCTGAATTTATTTTACAATATCATTTATTGCTGTGATCAAAGCTGTATTTTTATATTACTCCAGTCTTCAGTGTCACACGATCTTCAGAAATCATTATAATACGCTGTTTTTTTTATCAAGAAACATTTCTTAGTATCATCAGTGAAACTGTGATAAGATTTTTAAAAAGAGAAAACCAGAATTAATACGTTTATAATGTTACAACAGATTTCAAACAAATGCTGTTCTTTTGAACTTTTATTCATCAAAGATTCCTAAAGAAAAATATTTGTATTATTTAATTGATTTCCAAATGTAAGACCTGAAAAGTTGTGCTATAGTGAAATGGAATAGTATCTGACTAACTGAATTAGACGTGATGATGCAGTGACTCACGTATAAAGACAGTTGTTGAATTCATTTTCAATTCCTGAACTGAAAAAAATCCAAGAGGCTCTTACTTTTGCCGATAAAATGAAAGAAAAAGATGAGTCAAGAAAAAGACTGATATTACTTCCTGCTCATTCATCACATTGTAAATGGAAAGTCATGTCAAGCAAACTACAGGGTAACAGTACTCCTCACAGTAAGCTCTGTTGTATACTGCACATTTTGGCAAATATTCTATGCACAGTATGCGTTTTTTCAATATATCCTTTCAAATGTTTGCCATTGCAAATTACACACTGCTTGACATTATGAAGAAATATATTATGAAGCCAACATTATATGATACAGTATGCATCAAGAAGTGCGCTAGAGTTCCATTCTGAACATAATCAACATTTTCAAACATTCTTTGAATATCCCACTTGGGCAATAATTTCCCATCAGCAGTGTCTTTACCATTCGCGTGATTAATCTAATAACTCGCACATGCTTGTTTTTCATCTCAGAGGCCTTCATTTCCCAGTCCACTCTTCCTTTCTGTGTTCGGTTTCAAACGCTCATGCTATCAGACGACTGAAGCACATTCATTAATAACCAGCCTTTGTTCTGAGAGATTTCCATTATCACTGCAGAAATCTATCACTCTGCATTTCCATCTCTTAACATGCCAGCTTTAATGAGCGACTGGGACTCCAGAGCGATTCATTCAGATAGAAAACTAATGGAACAGCCTCTGCCCACAATTGGGAAACTGTGTCCCTTTTCTTTTATTTCTACATTGATTCATAAGATATACCCTAGAGTGGGTTAATGCTGAAGCTTCTCTTGCAATATCCACAAGAGATATGAGTTTGTGCTCTCGGTGAGCAGCGCAGCATCTCTGGCCTCCAGGCAACCCGATGAGATGAGACTCTGTTGCGCATGACTTGCACGTGAAGGGTGAAATTCAGGAACAAGACACATGGTTTGTCATTAAGAGTGAGTCATTGAATCATTTACTCAATCGATTTGTTCAGAAATGCTGATTCATTCAGGAACAAGACACATGATTTGTCATTAAGAGTGAGTCATTGAATCATTTACTCAATCGATTTGTTCAGAAATGCTGATTCATTCAGGAACAAGACACATGATTTGTCATTAAAGAGTCATTGAATCATTTACTCAATCGATTTGTTCAAATACTGATTCATTCAGGAACAAGACACATGATTTGTCATTAGAGTGAGTCATTTGAATCATTTACTCATTCGATTTGTTCAGAAATGCTGATTCATTCAGGAACAAGACACATGATTTGTCATTAAGGTGAGTCATTGAATCATTTACTCAATCGATTTGTTCAGAAATGCTGATTCATTCAGGAACAAGACACATGATTTGTCATTAAGGTGAGTCATTGAATCATTTACTCAATCGATTTGTTCAGAAATGCTGATTCATTCAGGAACAAGACACATGATTTGTCATTATGAGTGAGTCATTGAATCATTTACTCAATCGATTTGTTCAGAAATGCTGATTCATTCAGGAACAAGACACATGATTTGTCATTAAGAGTGAGTCATTGAATCATTTACTCAATCGATTTGTTCAGAAATGCTGATTCATTCAGGAACAAGACACATGATTTGTCATTAAGAGTGAGTCATTGAATCATTTACTCAATCGATTTGTTCAGAAATGCTGATTCATTCAGGAACAAGACACATGATTTGTCATTAAGTGAGTCATTGAATCATTTACTCAATCGATTTGTTCAGAAATGCTGATTCATTCAGGAACAAGACACATGATTTGTCATTAAGAGTGAGTCATTGAATCATTTACTCAATCGATTTGTTCAGAAATGCTGATTCATTCAGGAACAAGACACATGATTTGTCATTAAGAGTGAGTCATTGAATCATTTACTCAATCGATTTGTTCAGAAATGCTGATTCATTCAGGAACAAGACACATGATTTGTCATTAAGTGAGTCATTGAATCATTTACTCAATCGATTTGTTCAGAAATGCTGATTCATTCAGGAACAAGACACATGATTTGTCATTAAGAGTGAGTCATTGAATCATTTACTCAATCGATTTGTTCAGAAATGCTGATTCATTCAGGAACAAGACACATGATTTGTCATTAAGAGTGAGTCATTGAATCATTTACTCAATCGATTTGTTCAGAAATGCTGATTCATTCAGGAACAAGACACATGATTTGTCATTAAGAGTGAGTCATTGAATCATTTACTCAATCGATTTGTTCAGAAATGCTGATTCATTCAGGAACAAGTCACATGATTTGTCATTATGAGTGAGTCATTTGAATCATTTACTCAATCGATTTGTTCAGAAATGCTGATTCATTCAGGAACAAGACACATGATTTGTCATTAAGAGTGAGTCATTGAATCATTTACTCAATCGATTTGTTCAGAAATGCTGATTCATTCAGGAAAAAGACACATGATTTGTCATTAAGAGTGAGTCATTGAATCATTTACTCAATCGATTTGTTCAGAAATACGGATTCATTCAGGAACAAGACACATGATTTGTCATTAAGAGTGAGTCATTGAATCATTTACTCAATCGATTTGTTCAGAAATGCTGATTCATTCAGGAACAAGACACATGATTTGTCATTAAGTGTTAAGTCATTGAATCATTTACTCAATCGATTTGTTCAAATACATTGATTCATTCAGGAACAAGACACATGATTTGTCATTAAGAGTGAGTCATTGAATCATTTACTCAATCGATTTGTTCAGAAATACTGATTCATTCAGGAACAAGACACATGATTTGTCATTAAGAGTGAGTCATTGAATTGTCCATTCAACCAGTTTATTCAAAAACATTGATTCGTTTAGGAATAAAACACGATTTATCATTATGAGTGAGTCATTGAATCATTTATTCTACCAATTCATTCAAAAACATTGATTCATTCAGGAGTAAAACACTTAGTTGTTTAGCTGTGGCTTGGTTCGGATCGATTATTGTCCATGGCGCAGAAACAAAGGAACTGGCAATATTGTGTTTAAATGTCTAAAGTTACTGAATATTAGCTTGTTTGTTGAGACACTCGACACTTTTTCTTTTACAGACTATCTTTAATTCTTATTTAGTAAAATGTTTTATATCTTTAAAATGTAGGAAATCAATAATGCAACAAAAGAAAAATGATGAGCAACATTTGTCATGTGACAGATACAAAATGAACAAATCATAACATTTGACTGTTTATGTATATCTTCAGAGGTTTTGGATTTACTGCATTTTAATGAAAACAAGGGTGCGTAATTCTTTATAATTATGTTCATTTACTTAAATTAAAAAAAATATTTAACTTTTTATTATTTTATTTATTTTCAATTTTGAGTTCATTTGGATTTACCAATTTTTTTCCTAAACCATTTTTGAAAAGACATTTGAACGTGAAATGCAGTAACTCAAACAGAAACGGATGAATTGTCTGTGAAATACTGGATGGCATGGGAAGGCTGGTGTTTGTTTGCAGTGCAGTTGTAAGCCCCGTGGTTTGCTAGCCGATCACATTTGTATCAGTAATGGATGCCAGTGGTTCTTCAGTAAAGCAGTTCAGTGATAATGTGGATATGGTTATGCTTATCGAGTATTATCAGAGAAAAACAGACTGGATCTGCTCCCCTGTGTGAAGAGAATACATACTCAAGAAAGACTCAGTCTCATGATAATATATTACTGTTGGTAATATACAGACTACAGCGTAAACACATATTCAGTAGATGGATGTGAATATCATAAAAACAGATTTCCGCAACCCTAGTTATAAATACAGATTATGAAATTATTATTGTTAACTAAAACTAAAACTGCATTAGTGGTGACTCTTTCTGCAGGTTACATTGTTTATGAGTTGTTTGAATAATTTACTTAATTGATTGATTCAAAACGTTGATTAATTCAAGAACAAAAACACATGATTTGTCACTGAATCATTCATTCAACTGATTTGTTCTTAAATATTGATTCATTTTATGTTTCAAATGTTTTTTGAATTAGAAGCAGGGTGCTTAATATTTACAATTGTATTATTTTTTAAATAAATACATGTATTACTATTATTTTATATTAAATGGGATCTGGTTTTGTTTTATTTTTCGAAAATTAGAATTTGTTTGGTATTATTTCAGCCTGTTTCCAAGCCAACATTTCTCATATATAAAAAATGATTTATAAATAAAAATTAATACAACTGAGATAAATACACACAGTTACTAAAAGTTGAACTAAAATGAAAGTGAAAACAGAAAATATGAAAACAACATCACAATCTTAATAAATACTATAATAGTATATCAATGATACTTGAATAACACTGGCTTGTTTATATCATCTGTCTGTGTTGACACTTTTGCTCATGAAATATTTCTGTCCGTCGTTCTCAGTCTTGATAAGTGCTCAAGCTAATTCTGTCCAGACGGAGGACTGTCGCTGCACATCAGAGAGAGAGCACATTAAAACCTGGACCGTCAGTGGGGAACATGTGGCGTTATACTGGAGGACTCCATATACCAGAATAACATGTCCTGTAGCACAAACCTTGAATCACTGTCCTTTTACGCGACTGAAATGTCCTAAAAGGGGACATATCGCATGCTCTTTTGAAATAAAATAATCTATCACTTGCAATTCCCAGCCACAGATGTGCTTAATAACAAAACATCCTTTTTTCCCCACTGTGTCCATCATTTTACACTGTATCCAGATCTCTCCTGACATTCCAGCACCGATCTTATAGCTGTCTATTAATCTCAGGCATTACAGCCAAGCAGCCCAGAGAGACTCGTTCAGTCTCTCACCGGCCCAAATCTGATTACGCTCCTGTGAGGAGCCGTGGCCCCTGGCCAGAGCCAGCAGGTCCACTCCACCGTGGACTCACACCTTCTGATGTGTCTTAATTATGCCGTGTGTGTTGAGCAGGTGGGAGCAGATGTGCAGTACAAGGAGCCCTGCAGCAACATGGTCGAGACCTGGGAAATTTTATAGCGTTTAGATCGGGCAAATGGGTATCACGTTAAATGAATAGAGCAGATAATATGACATATGGAATTCCAGACAGCATGGGGTTAAGAGCTTGTTTTGGATTTCAGGAATGGACTGATAATGTTAGAAGGAAATGATGAATTTCCTGAAACATCTGGAAATCTAGCATCGCTTTGCTTGAATTAAAAGTAGGGTGCTTAATTCTTTAGAATTGTATTGTTTATTCACAAACTTGTTCAGTTTCTCTTTTAAGGAAATTAGCATTTGATGCATGGGTTTTCTATGGATGTTTGTGTGTGTGCTTTATCTACTCTGTTTTGTGTAAGTTTTTGAAAAAGTCTCTTATGCTCACCAAGACTTTTATTTCAGCAAAAAACACTATATTTTACAATTTCAAATAAATGTTTTCTATTTGATTTTTTTAAAGATTCTTTGATGAATGCAAAGTTTAAATTTAAATCTTTTATAACATTATAAATATATTTACTCTCTCTTTTAATCAATGAAATGCATCCATGCTGAATAAATGTATTAATTCACTTCAAACGGTAGTGTTCAACAACAATGCAAAAGTTTAGTTTAAGTGGTGCTATCAAGTGACAAATGCCTTTTTAAAAGTATAAATATTGTGTGTATTCTCCCAATTATTACTAGGTTTGTTGCATGTCCATTTCTTCTAAAAGTTCATCACGCCGCAGGACCTGTCAGCTTCTCAACACTATTTCATGCCAACAGCCCAAACACACAGAGTGCAAATGAATGTGAGATGTGAAGAATGGTATTTAATAAGTTGTGAGACACTGATCCAGACTGAACGTGTGGAGTGAATCACAGATGGCACAGAATGAGGAATGATCCTTCTTCTGTTGGATTCATTATTGAGTCTGAACTCTAACTCTATTGTGTTCAGCGAGGATCATCAGGGCATCCACGTCTGACAGAGTCTTTTAGTTCCTGAAAAGTGGACTTCAAACTGTTTATTTGGCATTTTCTTCACTGTTCCACAAGTGCTTTTGTTTGGATTAAAATGTAGTTATTTTTAATCGCTTCTTGACTTACACATACACTTCCATTCAAAAGTTTGGGGTTGGTGAAAATACAATAAAAACTGAAGAAATTGTGAAATAACAATTTACAATTATTTTCTATTTGGATATATTGTGAAAAGTAATATATTCCTGTGATCAAAGCTGAATTTTCATCATAATTTCTCCAGTCTTCAGTGTCACATGATCTTCAGAAATCAATATAATATACTGATTTACTGATCAATAAACATCTCTGCTTATTATCAAAATTGAAAGCATTTGTGCTGCCGAATGTTTTTTTTCTAAATTCTTTGAAGAATAGAAATTTTAAAAGAAATAAAGTAGTGTGTTTTGAAATATAAATATTTTGTTATAAATTGTATTTACATTATAAATGTTTTTACTGTGACTTTTGATAAATGTAATACATCCTTGCTAAATACAGGTGCATCTCAATAAATTAGAATGTTGTGGAAAAGTTCATTTATTTCAGTAATTCAACTCTAATTGTGAAACTCGTGTATTAAATAAATTCAATGCACACAGACTGAAGTAGTTTAAGTCTTTGGTTCTTTTAATTGTGATGATTTTGTCTCACATTTAACAAAAACCCACCAATTCACTCTCAACAAATTATAATACTTCATAAGACCAATAAAACACATATTTAGTGAATTGTTGTCCTTCTGGAAAGTATGTTCATTTACTGTATATGTACTCAATACTTGGTAGGGGCTCCTTTTGCTTTAATTACTGCCTCAATGCGGCGTGGCATGGAGGTGATCAGTTTGTGGCACTGCTGAGATGGTGTGAAGCCCAGGTTTCTTTGACAGTGGCCTTCAGCTCATCTGCATGTTTTGGTCTCTTGTTTCTCATTTTCCTCTTGACAATACCTCCATAGATTCTCTATGTTCAGGTCTGGTGAGTTTACTGCCAGTCAAGCACACCAACACATGGTCATTAACCATCTTTTGGTGCTTTTGGCAGTGTGGACAGGAGCCAAATCCTGCTGGAAAATGAAATCAGCATCTTTAAAAAGCTGGTCAGCAGAAGGAAGCATGAAGTGCTCCAAAATGTCTTGGTAAACGGGTGCAGTGATGTTGGTTTTAAAAAAACACAGTGGACCAACACCAGCAGATGACATTGCACCCCAAATCATCACAGACTGTGGAAACTTAACACTGGACTTCAAGCAACTTGGTCTATGAGCTTCTCCACCCTTCCTCCAGACTCTAGGACCTTGGTTTCCAAATGAAATACAAAACTTGCTCTCATCTGAAAGAGGACTTTGGACCACTGGGCAACAGTCCAGTTCTTCTTCTCTTAGCCCAGGTAAGACGCCTCTGAAGACAACTGTAGCCAAATTCCTCGACACGTCTGTGTGTGGTGCTCTTGATGCCTTGACCCCAGCCTCAGTCCATTCCTTGTGAAGTTCACCCAAATTCTTGAATCGATTTTGCTTGACAATCCTCATAAGCTGCGGTTCTCTCGGTTGGTTGTACATCTTTTCCTTCCTCCTCAACTTTCTGTTAACATGCTTGGATACAGCACTCTGTGAACAGCTTCTTTGGTAATGAATGTTTGTGTCTTACCCTCCTTGTGAAGGGTGTCAATGATTGTCTTCTGGACAACTGTCAGATCAGCAGTCTTCCCCATGATTGTGTAGCCTAGTGAACCAAACTGAGAGACCATTTTGAAGACTCAGGAAACCTTTGCAGGTGTTTTGAGATGACTAGCTGATTGACACCATATTATAATTGGTTGAGAGTGAATTGGTGGGTTTTTGTTAAATATGAGCCAAAATCATCACAATTAAAAGAACCAAAGACATAAATTACTTCAGTCTGTGTGCATTGAAATTATTTAATACACGAGTTTCACAATTTGAGTTGAATTACTGAAATAAATTAACTTTTCCACAACATTCTAATTTATTGAGATGAACCTGTATTCAGAAAATAGTAAATCAAAAGAAATGACTTTAGCTGGGTTTTCACAGAGAGGGTCACATATGATTGATTATACAACACATTACAAATGCAACACAATCCTAAAAATATGAGTTTAAAAAGCACTGCTCTCTGATTGGTAGATCAGCACAGCCAGTGGGACCACAGCACACATTTGAACAGTGTTTGTCACACAGTGTATATTCTGATGCAAACGCATACCGAATGCATGCGTTTCATGTGCTTTATCACTCTTGTGTGGGATGCTGTGAGAGGTTTGTGAGGCTCTGCTGATGGCTGATGATGTAAGCGCTCTTTATTTAGAGCCTTTATCTCAGAGCAGCCTGCAGTAACACAGGGAGGATTTCATTTCCCTCTGCGGATGGGAGGGGAGGGCATATCTCTTACAGTGTGGCCTGGGCGGCACAGGACAGATCTCTTTACTTGGTAGCTAATTGATCGAGGGGAGGAGGAGGATGTAGAGGAGCGGGTCGAGAGGTGGATGGTGTATGTGTTCTGCCCCATAAGGAGCAGGTCAGTGTACTCGCTCCCCCCTAACCCTGCTATTGATCATGTAATGGTACGGTCCACAACCCTTAACCTTCTAATCTCATCTGACTCTGCGGCTCATCGCTGACAAATTCTGTCAATTCGCCTACAGATGGAAAAAGGAACGTAAAACATAAAAATATGGAGGATTTCTTTTCCTTTAGATGAATGTATTCTGCATTTCACTGAACGCTTTTGTGAGAGGTCTCACAGTTAAAATAAAGTGCTCCCGTGGAACTGTTTAATTACAAAATACCTTCCAACTTCTGGAAGCTGCTTTAAAACATCTCAACTAGATTAGCTCCCATTTTAATGTTGTACAATCAATTTTTATATCACAATAGTTTTAGGTAATAATTAACTCAAACTAAACTAAACCACCATAAACACTTTCATTAATTGAAATAAAATATACAAATTTAAACATATTTTATTTCAACTAGTTAAACAAGGCAACATTTCTCATGTTCGTTTAGTTTAACTTACTAAACAGTTTAATTAACTTCAACTAAATAAACTAAATTAATAAATACAATGACCAAAAACAATGAAGACGTAAAAAACAAAGACAACAAAAAACAACAAATACAACAACTACAAAATTACTAACTAAAAGAGAAAATATAAAAATCAAATCTGATTCAGAATATGAACAAATCTATATTATATCAATGATACTAAAATAATCATACACTGAAAAAAATATATCATTAAAACAAAGATTAGAGTGTTTTACCAGAACAAAATATATAGTTCTGCTTTCTGTTTCAAATAAATTTAGTTTAATTCAGTGGGTGACCTTTCTTTGTAACTGTTTGTAAAATTGCCAGTAATTTCTCAGTGAAATTTGTTTCAAAGTAAATCCTACACCATGTTATTTTTAAGTGTAGTATTTAATTGGACACATACATGATGTCAACAACCACAAATATGGGAAGCATTTCTCTCGATGTATTTTGCTGTCCAGACTATGCATATGGTTTTTAGTTGTGATAATTGCATTATTTAAATGCATCATACATCTCTCATGTTCTTTAGGCTGCAATGCTCCACCTGAGAACCAGTTTAGGAAAATAAGATTTATATGAACTTGGATTACTGCTCGTACAGAAACATGGCTTGGTATGGTCATCATGGTGCTGTCTGAAACCGTTTAGATCAGTAACACATGAGCATATGCATCTCTTTTCTTGAGCTATGGTTTAGAATGACTTCCTCAAACAGTCAGAGGTGTTTGCCGTGATGAGAGCAGGTGTGGGCGGGAACTTCTTGTGTGTGAAATCAAACCTGGCTGGATCGTCTGTGTGTGTGTGTGTGTGTGTGTGTGTGTGTGTGTGTGTGTGTGTGTGTGTGTGTGTGTGTGTGTGTGTGTCTCTACCTGCTTGTATTGAATAGTGCCCATTAATAATTTAGCTGCATGGCTGCTGGCTATTATTACAGAAAAATAGTGCAGTGCGTTTGGACACATGCCTCCTGCTTGTAAGTCAATAGAGAACAGTTCACCCAGTACCAGGACAGAGCTCTCAAACCCGTGACAAACCTCTCGGCTTTATGTCTTTGTCTACAGTTTCCATTACACAGGCCTGGTGTGAAAGGTGCTTTAGAAATGAAGCTCATTATCGTCACTGATATAAGCTCAGGGCCTCGGGTTGATTCAGTAAAATACGCTTCAGAAGCATCTCATATTCTATGTTATGTATCTAATAATCAAAGTGTAAAGTGATTTTATTTGCATGAATGTTTGTAATAGTTACAGCCAGTTTAAAAAGAGAAAACATCCTTTTATAGTAAAAATGCGGCCGCTCACATTCAGGACTCAATTTATTGCATGAATAAACTTTCTATGTTCAAAAACCATGCAAGTTCAATGAAAATACACTTCTGTTGCATTAAAAAGATCAATAGTGTCAGTAAAGACAAATATAGTGTTGCAAATTTGTTACATTTCGATTTCAAATAAATGCTGTTCTTTTGAACATTCTAATCATAAAAGAATTATCGAAGAAAATGTATCACAGTTTCCACAAAAAATATATATTAAACATCACATCTGTTTTCAACATTGATAATAATAATGAAAAATATTTATTGATTATAAATCAGCATATTAGAATGATTTCTGAAGATCATGTGACACTGAAGACTGAAGTAATACAGCTTTGATCATAGGAATAAATTTCATTCTGAAATATATTCAAATACATAACAGATTTGAAATTCAAATGATATTTCACAATATTTGTACTGTATTTTTGATCAAATAAATGCAGCCTTGGTGAGCAGAAGAGACTTCCTTCGAAACAAATCTTACGACCCATGACTTTAGTGTGACCCAGACTACGTTACGTTCAGGTTACAGGTTCGACAGGTTTACACTTTGAATGCCACAAAATCTGGATCCTGAAGCAAAACCAGCTGAGAACCATTGATCTAAAGCCATGACATCATACATATTTAAGCATGATATCCAAATCCACTGTATGGGCATCTGTGCATGAGATGTGTCTCATCTGAAATCTTCAGAAGCTGAAGTGTGTTTCCTTCCTCTGACATCTCCATTCCTCTGTTCCTTCTGCTCTTCTCTCTCTCTCTGTCTCTTTACAGTGGAGACCGTTTGTTTCTTTTTTGAGTCTGTAGGGATGTGGTAGTGTTTGGTGGGCTGTAAGGTGAAGGTTTAGATTGAGGGCAGATTTTGGCCAGTTCCGCATGCGTTTGATACGGTCTGTTATCGATACCGAGCCTGGATGGAGTCGAAATTGTTTGCTGAGTTAATAGCGGTTTGATGATGTCACTGTCAGTGACCTGGGGAAAAATTGACCCCCCTCCCCCCGTGCGGCAAGAATCGCTAAAATGCCACCCGTGCAATTACGAACTACAGGCCCCAGCGGTCCGATGCGTTTTGTTTTATGTCCTTCAGAGACACACTCGCACACAAGCTCTTACGCATGGATAAAGACTCCATCCATCGCCGTCTCTCTCTCCTGCACACACACACACACACACACACACACACACACACACTCACACACGCATGCACTCACACACACACACACACACACACACACACACACACACACACACACACACACACACACACACACACACACACACACACACACACACACACACACACACACACACACACACACACACACACACACACACACACACACACACACACACACACACACACACACACACACACGCATGCACACACACACACACACACACACACATGTGCATGCAGTCTGATTAAGCCATACATTTTGGGTTTGATCGGTGACCTGCATTAGTGTGTGCGTGCAACAGAAATGGGGCAGTTACTATGACGATGAAATTTCAGGCGCATCATTTATTCATTAAGAGTAAGACAGCATTACATCACCTCGCACTCACTATTTTCACGATTTAGTGGCTCTTTTCCCTTTTTCTGTTAATGTGGCTTTTGATAGGCCTGTTTGGAAACGACGCTTTTTTGGTTAGTATGGGATAAATGTTGACAATCAGTGGGAGTTTTATGACGGCGTTTTGCGGCACCTGCCTGCATTTGTAATGCTAACAAATCTCATATGATCTGGAAACCACACAAACACTTCTAACAACGTTTCTATGGTGTTTGCCAGCACATCCCTCTTCAACGTAACCGTCCAAATAGGCTTGTAGCGTATCTATTTGTTTTATCTGTGTATCGTTGTTTTTTCTATCCCTTTCTGTCCTTTAAAAAGAAAAGACGGAAGGAGCGGAAAGAGAAAATCCTCAGGAGGCATCTATAATTCATGGCTTAGCTTAGTGGCTGGGAAAGAGCGCCATGCTGCTGTTCTGAGCTTTATTTGCTTATACCCGCTTTTCTTTTCTCCACACACTTCCACTCACTGGCTGTACACGGCCGTGGATTGAGTTTACACGCGGGCAAAAGTTAGGTCAGCACAGGCGCAGGGTTCAGGACACGCGGCTCGGGCCTTTGCCAGAATTATCATTCAGTTGCCTGTTTGTGTTTTCTTATTTCATTCCTATAAAACTGTCATAATAGTTACCCCAAATTGGGTCAATGTTTTCTTCTGAGTTGTTATAATTGATTAAAAACACTTTTTATCCGGTTAGCTTTTTGTATAATAAACAAAAAAAACACAGGAAGTGACATCATTTTGGAGGGAAAATAACAGGTATTAGTAATGGAATTGGTTTGTTTCACATTAGAACATTCCATCCTGTTTGATAAAATTAACAAAATCATACTAAAATATATTTGAAACCTAAGCTATCCATGTCAACATTTTTAATACAAAAAATAATATAAAATGTTAATTAATAAACTCTAAGTGTCAGAGGGTATTTCTGAAAGTCAGTTCTGTCCTATTATTGAAATATTGACTCAATATTTTCAGGAAAAAGCATTAAAAATGAAAAGGAAAAAAGGATTTAAAAAAGAAGCTTGAATTGGAGTTGTATTTAATTAGAAGTGATTCTGTAAAATCATTATTAATACACATTTACATTCTATCACATGACTGTTTGTGCAGTGTGTGATCCGAGGTCTGCTTTGATCGGAGGGAAGAACAGTGCTTAACGCAAATAATGAAATGCAACTAAACATTAAAGTTAGCGTAGTTAAATAAAATAGAATTGAGGAGAAACACTTCCCACATTATGTTTTTGATACAATGCATTCAACTTTATCCTGTTTTGGTGCAAATTCTGTCCCCTGGATAATGAAATTGTCTGTTTTCCTATTCATGGTTATAATTTAGCATTGTGTGCAGTCGAAGGTAAATGTATTGGCTTGCCATGTTTGATTAGAAAGACGTTTTTGTTTTCTATGATAAACAGCTGTTGGGTCACTATACGTGGAGCTCTGGTTTAGTGTTCTGTTCCTCTCTGTTTGGATTGCTGTCCTGCCGTCATGAATAATAGAGTTGAGGAGTCCCGTGCGTTGTTCACAGTTTGTGTCACACCAGCGCATGGTTAACTAGGCAAAACAAAAGCTTTTCAATATTTCAGTGTGTTAGGGACGCCGCTGCACACAGTCCTGAGAGAGAAACACGCGGAGAGATGCAGAGCGCTCATATTTACATATAACACAAGTTAGTTTTGAATTATGTCTTTTTATCATTACAAATGACATCATTTGATTTGGAAAAGTTTGTATCAGTGTTTTCATTTTAAAATCAGATGACTGATCATCAAATTACACACTATTACTAGTGAAGCTGACACTGTCATGTATTGTAAGACATCATTCTGCACTTATCGCTTGATTTATTTCATATATTAAGCAAAAATGTGTGCTAAATTTATCTATAGTCTACCTTTTTATTAGACATTTAACTATATGAGTCATTCCTACAATGCAGTACATAATCATCTTAATATGTTATAATTTTAGGATAAAAATGTATTTTACCACAAAACCAGATTTAGAAAGTAAAATCACAATATCACTATTAAGTGACTTTATGCGTGAATTTTTAATTCTTTGGTTTAAAGCAGATATTTTCATACTTGTATAATACAAAACTGACTTATCTTTATCTTAGAGTTATCTTTAATTTTTTTTCATTGTCTTTTCAAAGTTTTCTTGGGAAGATGTGATTTCCATCTTTCAGTATAATGTTATATAATGCATATTTAAAGGCAAAACCAAAACCAGGAAGTGACATCATTTGGAGGGTAAACAACAGTACAAACATCAGTATTAGCAACACGTTTGCTCAATTCTGTGATGTTGAGTGGTGTTATTTAATATATCTTAAATTGCAATTAAATTGACATAACCAAACAATCTCTAAGCAGTGCCTTTATCAAGTTATTTTCATCCCGTTCGGTTTCTTGCTATTGTGATAATAATTTTAACAACAGCCAATAAAAAGCATGACTTCGCCTAATAAACTTCAGGTGTCTGAACTTGAGCATGCAGAGGAGTTTTCTGAAAGTCAATATATACATTTTACTGTGTTAGAAAAGGTCGAAACTGACACATCAGCATTCTGAGAAAAACTAAATAATAAAAGCTTAGATTATTTTGAATATATGATACAAAACATAAATGGTCTACAAAATAAAAACATAAGTTCCTCAAACATTCTGACTTTAGCTGGTTGGTAGTGACGGGACTGGAGAAGACTTGTTTGCATGCCAGTTATCAGAATAAAATGATGTGTCTTTGTTTTCTAACCCCGTCCGGCTCTTTAGTCTTCCTGTGCTCATACTGGAGCTGTGGTGCGGTAAAGCAGGTGTCTCTGATTCTGCATGGACCCATTGGCCATATATGATTTCAGAACTCTGAAGGATGTGCTGATTATGGCTCACGGTGGTATTGTTATGCAAATGGTGCTTTGCATTATTGAGCTGAAAGAATGTGTGATTAAACATATAGACACTATAAACACACACATTCTGGAGATTTTATGTTGGTCAGAAAGCAGAAGTGTGTCAGTCAGTGCAGAGAGAGCCCTTAATGGCCCTCACAGAGCCCAGGGGCCTCCCGCTGAGTTCCCAGCTAATTACTCACTGCTTAATTGAGCCTGACTCAACATGCCTTAAATCAAACTCAACCAGATCTCATCCAATTCGGATTAAGAGATGGAATTATGTGTTGTAAACTCACTTCTCAGAACTAATGTTCAAACCAGGTTCTCGTGGTTATGAACAAACATTCCACCTGTAACTCTAATAGAATGTTACCTGGTCTTTAATTCTGTTCTCAAAACATTATTAATACATCACTCATGGAATGTTTGTTTTTTCTGAAACAGTTTAGTTGCATGTTTTTGAAATGTTGCTACTTGTTTCAGAATCTTCAGACAACATTCAAAAGTAACATTTGCAAAATGATCAAATGGAATGTTCCTTTAACATTAGCAAACGTTAAAAATAACGTTATATACATCTTTATAACTTAATAAGAATGTTAGATTAAGAGCAGGCATTTGTTAGCTGGGCCGTAGCATTTAGGGGTAAATAAGGTACACATATTAACGTAAGGTTACCTTTTGTTCTTCATTTTTTTGCGAGTGTTATATATGTATTGTATTTATACCCAGTGTTATTCTAGTGTGTTATTGTACACTAAACAGTAAGCTGTTGAGACATACAGTATGTTGACTGTATGGAGGTTCTGGGTCTGTCAGGCTTCAGGATAGAATCACATCACCCCACCCCTCATGAGATGACCACATTAAATCAATGTATGGATCCTGCCACCTGCTGCCAATACTGAAAATAACATCTAAGAGCTATTAAGTGAAAAGCAATGTGTGCTATTCATCAACATACTGCATGGGCTTGAGAAATAATGAGCAAATCTGCCTCAGGACGCTTGGCTGTAAGTTTGTGCTTCACAATATTTAAGGATTTTTGAAGTCTTGCATCTAAAATTTGAAATGCCTATTTTTGTTGGATTTTTTTAAACCATTGATTACTTTCAGGAAACTAAATTATAACTTAGGTCTTCAACACCTCATTAAATTCATTTGAATGTTAGATGAGCCACTGATGAGCCATTGCGAGTTTTGTGTTTTAAAATAGAATATTGCTTATGGTTCACTCTATAACTGTATGATAAATAATTTTATCATTAATGGGGATTAATTACCACAAAAAATAGACCTTAAATGCTTGAAATTTAATTTCATATTATGCATATTAATATATATATATATATATATATGATTATAATATAACATGGTTATATACAAACCCGATTACAAAAAAGTTGGGACACTGTACAAATTGTGAATAAAAAAGGAATGCAATAATTTACAAATCTCATAAACTTATATTTTATTCACAATAGAATATAGATAACATATCAAATGTTGAAAGTGAGACATTTTGAAATGTCATGCCAAATATTGGCTCATTTTGGATTTCATGAGAGCTACACATTCCAAAAAAGTTGGGACAGGTAGCAATAAGAGGCCGGAAAAGTTAAATGTACATATAAGGAACAGCTGGAGGACCAATTTGCAACTTATTAGGTCAATTGGCAACATGATTGGGTATAAAAAGAGCCTCTCAGAAGTCAAGATGGGAAGAGGATCACCAATTCCCCCAATGCTGCGGCGAAAAATAGTGGAGCAATATCAGAAAGGAGTTTCTCAGAGAAAAATTGCAAAGAGTTTGAAGTTATCATCATCTACAGTGCATAATATCATCCAAAGATTCAGAGAATCTGGAACAATCTCTGTGCGTAAGGGTCAAGGCGGAAAACCATACTGGATGCCCGTGATCTTGGGCCCTTAGACACTGCATCACATACAGGAATGCTACTGTAATGGAAATCACAACATGGGCTCAGGAATACTTCCAGAAAACATTGTCGGTGAACACAATCCATCGTGCCATTCGCCGTTGCCGGCTAAAACTCTATAGGTCAAAAAGATGCCATATCTAAACATGATCCAGAAGCGCAGGCGTTTCTCTGGGCCAAGGCTCATTTAAAATGGACTGTGGCAAAGTGGAAAACTGTTCTGTGGTCAGACGAATCAAAATTTGAAGTTATTTTTGGAAAATTGGGATGCCATGTCATCCGGACTAAAGAGGACAAGGACAACCCAAGTTGTTATCAGCGCTCAGAAGCCTGCATCTCTGATGGTATGGGGTTGCATGAGTGCGTGTGGCATGGGCAGCTTACACATCTGGAAAGGCACCATCAATGCTGAAAGGTATATCCAAGTTCTAGAACAACATATGCTCCATCCAGGCGTCGTCTCTTTCAGGGAAGACCTTGCATTTTCCAACATGACAATGCCAGACCACATACTGCATCAATTACAACATCATGGCTGCGTAGAAGGATCCGGGTACTGAAATGGCCAGCCTGCAGTCCAGATCTTTCACCCATAGAAAACATTTGGCGCATCATAAAGAGGAAGATCGACAACGAAGACCTAAGACAGTTGAGCAACTAGAAGCCTGTATTAGACAAGAATGGGACAACATTCCTATTCTAAACTTGAGCAACTTGTCTCCTCAGTCCCCAGACGTTTGCAGACTGTTATAAAAAGAAGAGGGGATGCCACACAGTGGTAAACATGGCCTTGTCCCAACTTTTTTGAGATGTGTTGATGCCATGACATTTAAAATCAACTTATTTTTCCCTTAAAATGATACATTTTCTCAGTTTAAACATTTGATATGTCATCTATGTTGTATTCTGAATAAAATATTAGAAATTTGAAACTTCCACATCATTGCATTCTGTTTTTATTCACCATTTGTACAGTGTCCCAACTTTTTTGGAATCGGGTTTGTAAATGCAATCAATGTGTGTAAATCTAATAAGTTCATTAATATATAATATTGCATTTACTGATTAAATATCAAGCATATACTCTACTATTCAGTGATATTTTGTAATGTTTTAGTCTCTTCTGTTCATATGGTTTAAAATACAGTAAAAACAGTACAGCTTGTAAAATATACACATTTTAAATAACCGTTTTCTTGAATATATATTAAAACTCATTCCTGTAATAGAAAAGTTTTTTTAACCATTACAGAAACAATTCTTGTTATTATTACATCAATATCTTTGTAAAATATTTTTGTTTTCAGGATTATTTGATGGATAGAAAGATCAAAAGAACAGCATTTATTTAAAACATATACCAAAAAATGCATTTATAGATGTCTTTTCTGTGCATTTTAATCAATTTAATATGTTTTTTAAACCTTACTAACCCCTAACTTTTGAACAGTAGCCTGGTGTATCTATGTGTATAATTAATGCTACTATTATGTTTACTGTTCATATGCACTAATACAGAGAGACTGGCCTCTATTGGACATCATCTGCTATTGCAGCTCTATGATCTATATGATTCATATTTGTATCTCAATCAGACATTTCTAATCTGAGATTACAGTGCATTGTCCTCAATGTAAAGGCACACACACACACACACACACACACACACACACACACACACACACAGTTCATTAGCAGCATTGGTGACATTATTGACAGGTTTAAAATCGTACAGCTTCTCCAGTCTAACCACTGGGTTAACAAGCTCTTTGATCCTTAAAATCTCAATATTGCTCATGGAAGCATAAAATGTATTTCTGATCAATGTCTTTGATTCATTCGGTTTGACTGTGGCCTCGTTAACCAATCAGGATTGAGCTCAGCCGCTGTGCGATTGTGGAGCAGTGCTGTGTTTTTCTCTAAACAGGAGTTAATAACTGCACTCGAGAACAAAAACACACACAAGTACAAGTCCACATCACACACCAGGGAACCTTTGCAGACACTTAAGTTACACTAAAGTCTCAAAATGAAAGAAACGACTAGCCGTTATTCATTGCTAAATGATCTCATATCAGAGTGTGTGTTTGTGTGTTTATTTGAAATGTAGCTGCGGG
Source organism: Gymnocypris eckloni scoliostomus (assembly GCA_027564155.1). Lineage (NCBI taxonomy): Eukaryota > Metazoa > Chordata > Actinopteri > Cypriniformes > Cyprinidae > Gymnocypris > Gymnocypris eckloni. The sequence goes on from CM050419.1 coordinate 10,548,230, forward strand.
TAAATAAAGACGCTGCGCTCATCCGCAGGGGTCGATCTTTACGGCTCTCAGATCCCCTGTTCACACACAGTTTGAGGATCCACGTTTACAGAACACAATGACTGTTGGTGTAGCGCCCAGCAAGTGAATATACTGCTGCTCTTATGATTTTGTATCGGTGGAGGTTTTGTCAGCCATCCCAGAGGAACACTGTATTGCTCAGATGTTGCTCTTTCTTAGTTCAGGAGATTTGATTTGACTCAGCTCAAATGTCTTGTAATTGGCAAGGATGGCACAGATGAGACTTGATCAGGGAGACTTTGATGTACAATATGTGCTTATATTGAGATCTCTGACTTTTGATGACAGAAGCAAAAATGATTTGAAACAGTTCAGGACATTTTTGAGGTCTCATCTGAAACTCTGGAGGAGACACGTGAAAAACCTCTGATAAACAGCAGACTTCAACAAAAGTGTCCTTTATGTTTTTGCTTTCTTGGAGAAGCAATTAAGATATTAAACATGTTTTATTGGTGATTTCATAAGGAATTCTCAGTTTTATTCAATTTTACTATTAATTTAGTCTCAGATGTTTCTCCTGAAAAGAAAACAAAAAAGTCTCCAATTTCTCTCCATTAATTTTATATTTAATTCAACTTTCATTTCTTAAAAAATAAGAGTAAATGTGTGATTTTTCTACTTTCTTTGTCTCTGAATCTTGCTGTACCGAGTCTCCGTGTGTCGTCTGATATCCAAACAAAGGCTTTGACGAGTCTCATTCAGCTCCTAGAACTCTTTACTGCAAGGCTTCATTCAGGTCTGCTCGTTAACCGGCTGATTACACAAGCAAACACAATAACTGTGACCACAGGACACTTGTGAAGGAAGGACCCTCAAACTCCCATGATAGCTGTGACACACACACACACACACACACACACACAGAGATGCACACACACACACAGACGCACACACACACACATGCACACACACACACGCACGCACACACACACACACACACGCGCATGCACGCACACACACAGACACAGACACACACACACACACATACACATACACACACACACACACACACACACACACACGCACACACACATACACACACACACACACACACATTTTTCCGTGTTAAAATGTTATATGTATATTTGCCAAATAGCAAAACTGTTGCCCAGCATATATATGTATATATAATTTGTTTATTATTTTTTTCACAAAACTTATTTTGTGAAATATTTTAGCAATTTAAAATAACAGTTCTCTATGTGAATATACTTTAAAACATACTTTATTCTTGTGATATTTTCAGCATCATTACTCCAGTCTTCAGCGTCACATGATCTTCAGAAATCATTATAATATACTGATTTATAATCAATGTTGGAAACCGTTGTGCTGCTTCATATTTTTGGGGGACCTGGGATCTTTTTTTAGGATTCTTTGATTAAAAAAAGTAAAAAAGAACAGCATTTATATAAAAAAAAAATTGTGTGACAATATACAATGCTATCCAAAAGTTTGGGGTCAGTACAGTTTTCTTTCTTTTTCCTAAATAAATGAATAAGTGTATTCAGGAGGGATGTGTTACATTAATAAAAAGCCATAGTAAAGATTTTATTGTTAGAAAAGATTTCTATTTTGAACAAATGCTGCTGTTTTTTACTTCATCAAAGAATCGAAGAAAAAGTTTCACATGTTCCAAAAAACAATATAAAGCGGAACAGTTTCAACACTGATAATAAATCAGCATATCAGAATGATTTCTGAAGATCATGTGACACGGAAGACTGATGCTGCGTCACAGAAATAAATTATATGTTAAAGTATATGAAATATTAAACCAATATTAGACATTGCAATAAGATTTCACAATATTACTGTATTTTTGATGGAATAAATACAGCATTGATGAGCAGAAGAGACTCCATTAAAACATTAGAAATCTTACTGATCCCAAACGTTTGAGCGGCAGTGTATAAATCAAGAGTTTATTTGCACAGATAACTTCATCATGTGATCATGTTTTATTGTGTTAGGTAGCTGTATTTTATAAGCGAATCAAAATAACCCAACTGCAGTTTGATTATGATTATTTGAATGCACAATGACAAAACATGATTTTTGAAAATTTGAGTTTTCAAATGAGCTCTTCATAAGTATATATGATGGCACAAAACCAGTCATAAGCAGCACGGGTATATTTGTAGCAATAACCAAAAATACACTGTATGGGTCAAAATTATTGATTTTTCTTTTATGCCAAAAATCATTAAGATATTAAGTAAAGATCATGTTACATGAATATATTTAGTACATTTCTTACCGTTAATATATCAAAACCTCATTTTTGATTAGTAATATTCATTGCTAAGAACTTCATTTGGACAAATTTAAAGGAGAATTTCTCAATATTTTGATTTGTTTGCACTCTCAGATTACAGATATTCAAATAGTTATATCTCGGCCAAATATTGTCATATCTTAACAAACCATACATCAATTGAAAACTTATTTATTCAGCTTTCAGATTATATATAAATCTCAATTTCTAAAATTGACCCTTATGACTGGTTTTGTTGTCCAGAGTCACATATTTGTTTTTCATGGAACTGGACAATCAGACAGATTCATGGAAATCAATGTATTGTTTTTGCTATTTATTATTGAAGGCAATATGATGAACACTTTACCACTCATTTTCCTTCCATGATCTAAGAACCAAATACTTAAGACAAAACAGTAAGACGACACTACATATTGTACATTGGGAATGAACTGGATGGTAAAAAGTGGGTGTTACATATTAGATTGGAGGCAGATGAACGGAGAAATGGACAAATAAGAGACTCGGTGACATCAGCTATAAAGGAAAATCACTTCAGAGCAGCTGCAAGTTGCATTACATCACATTTTAATAAAAGATTATGAAGACAAACATTTCCCCCTTTATAACACAAGCAAAAGAATCATGCACATTAAGAACATAAACATGCAATAAAAATAAATTCAATATTTTAATTTCGTGTTGCCTTTAAATCAATACTGCTATTAATACGCAGTCCTTCCTTGTGTTGTGAAACTAGCCTAATCACACGGCCTCGAGGACATTTAACAGCCAAATAAAAAGTGCATTAAAACTGTCACTTAATTTTGTATCACCAGTGATATCATTGTGCATATTAATTATATCACCAGGCCCAATATGAGAGCATTTCAACCTTACTAACAGTCGTCTTAAATGAAATATAACCAAATCTGAGCCGAGACACCCAGCGTCCCCTACATACACAAATAGCCCACTGCCTGCAGACCACATCTGCATTAATCATAACAACACACTGCTTACTGACACTGAGAGAGAAAGAGAGAGAGCCTGTGGGAACGAAACACATGTATGTGAGGAGGACGCAGCGTTTGAGATGCTCTGGTCTGTCTGGCCGTGGTCCTCTGTTGACAAAGTTGGGTAATTAGGGGCAAAGAAGAGCCCATTAAAGGAGAATATTCAAAGGGTGATAAATGGCTTTAATAAAGGAGCAGTGTATCCCTTTAACAGAGACAAATCCTCCCCATCTTTCTGGTGTGCTGATAAACCCCGCCACACAGGCATCTCTTTCATCTCACCTGCGCTTCCTCTGCTGATTATGTGTTTGTGTTTGAGCGTGTATCTGTGTCTGTTTTTTACAGCAATATCGTGAGCGTGATGTGCTTTTCTCAGAAATAGATCTTACACAGAGCGCTCAGACATTAATTAGGTCCATAAAAGCCTCCGTTTGCTTGCTGGGTAGAAATCTGACAAGCCAAACACTTTAAAGTTTTGTGAATCGTCTCTTGCAAATTGGGTGGAGGGGAAGCTTGCAGGCCGAGAGGAAACATGTCTCGTGTTGAGACTCTTTTATGAGTCCAGCAGGGTGACCGGGGTGTAATAGTACATCTCTTTAAGGTCCTGTCTACATATGAGCACACAACTCGCCCTCAGAGAGACAGAATGGGACACACATGTAGTGGAGGAAGGACTAATGTGAATGAAAGTATAGGTTATGTTTGGTATTGTCATAGTACCTCTACGAGGACTGCAGTATGCATACTGTGCTAGTGTGCAACATGTCTGCATGCATGCTTTCTATATCAGCGGAAATGTGCAGTATAGAACAGAACATACTGAAAACGTAAGGTCATGTTCATTGCATTCTGGGATGCATTATTCTATGCAATGTGCTTTCAGTTGACTAACCCTGCATCAGAGGACATAGCTATTACTAATGTGTATTTTACACTGACTGCACATTTTAGAGCACCTGACAGCATCATTTAGAAGACCATTTCCAAGGCTTAAAGATTATTACAAAAAGATTATGAAATTTTAACAAGTTACAATTCTAAGATGCAAACTTCAAATTATGACAAAAATTGAAATATATGATTTAAAAACTTGACATAGTCAGAATTATGAGCAAACAAGTCTGCATTTTAAGTTATAATTATAAGATTGAGATAAATTCTCAAAATTGAGATAAAGTCGAAGTTTTTACAT